>JAUUDZ010040009.1:0-10756 GCA_032361705.1 Panulirus versicolor
ACATAGTGATAGATGCCATTTCTTTCAATTTTCACTGTTAAAGGTGGAAAAGTTGTAGGAAGAGGGAAAGACAAAAGAAGAAAGAGAATTCTGCAGCTTTGCTATTTGAGGAAGGGAAATATCATACTGCTTAATCCTTGTGTGGCTGGTCTCCACACATAATCTTCAAGAAGCAGTAGACATGCACATGCCAAGAATCCAGGCCTCAGTGGTAGGGACACACGCAAACATATGAGAGCACAGGTTGAAATAAAACCTGTAAACAAGGAAAGGGTAGCTACTTCACTTTGAACAGAAGAGGTTATAGCCAAAGAATTAATCAGTCAAAAGGGTTATGATTCCACTCTGGCTAAGTGGGAGTTGGAGGAAGAGCCACCCCAGATATGCAAGCTGTACTCCTTACTAGAGTGAATAAAACCTCTGTAGGTATGGAATGGCTGCTCATAGGAGAAGTAGCTGAAGTACCTTCACAACATTCCTTGCTTTTGAGAAGCAGATTTTTTAATATTCATTAAGTGAGGGGTCCCAGGATAGAGTGAAATATACAGTTATGCTCAGTGTTTTCATGTTATTGCATTACAGAACAACGTTTTGAAATTCAGTGGTGGGAAACAATTAAGTTATAAAAAGGGAGAAAATGGTTCCTTGAACCAATGTACTGCTTCCCCAATCTG
This sequence comes from Panulirus versicolor, assembly GCA_032361705.1. Lineage (NCBI taxonomy): Eukaryota > Metazoa > Arthropoda > Malacostraca > Decapoda > Palinuridae > Panulirus > Panulirus versicolor. Next base: position 675 of record JAUUDZ010040009.1, read on the forward strand.
AGGTGATGAACAAGTACAAATTACAAAAGATGTGTTGAGCCAGAGAGAAGTATGAATAATGGTATCACTGCATAAAAGTGAATAGGGTTTGAGGGTGAAGGAAGATCATTGAAAGAGAGATGAGAGTATGCAATAGGAGAGAATCCTATAGGATGCCAGTGTTGGCAAGATAATAGTGAAGAAGTCACTCAATCACTGAGTAATGTAATGGATAGATCTAGAGCTGAAAACACATGCTTAAGAAAAGAGAAGGACAGAAGAGCCAAAGGAAGGAAATCTAGAAAGAAAATCGTAAGGAACTCCCTGGATATGTTGAGGGCTATGACGAGATTCCTTGATATCCCAGAGTGAGGAGGACCAAAGGTAATTCACATAAAAGAGCAGAGCACCATTGGACCATTTACCATAGAGGCCATATTGATGGTATGAAAGATGGGAATGGGATTTTAAGTATTTAACCCGTTCACTCCAGCTGGGAAATAGTGTCCCTAATGTTTTTTCCATTCACTAAAGCAGTATATATATATATATATATATGGATTTTGCATTTCAAAATTCCCAGAGATGTTTTGTCTAAATATTCATGGTGATTGTTGGCCTCTAACATACTGCTATTTGCTGCCATAGAGTAGTCATATTCCTTTACCATGGGGCAGTATCCCTTAATATAAAAAAGTTCCACAACAAATGTTTAACAATATTACCACATGATTCGCTCTGTACTAGTGCAGACAGTGATGTATCCTTTTGCATCTGTGTAATAGGGGCAAATAACTCAACTGATACCATAAAAAAGACAAGTTTATTCATGCATTTGGCAGTGCTGCGAACACCCATGCTGTTTGGATAACTGATCTCAAATGAGCTATACCTTTCTCTAATCAAGGGAAAGTTCTGTATTCAATCAAGGAAATTTGTGTTTTGTTTTATTTCTAATCTTTGAAACCCCTCCACAGGAAATGGGTGCAAGGTCTTAAGCCTGCTATAGTGAAAGGGTTATAAAGAGAAAGTTACAAAGTTTCAAAAACTTTGAAGACAGAAGTAAGAGTAAAGGGGCAATAGTTGGATGTAGTACACCACAGCATGGTTTAAAGAAGGGAAGGTTGGGCTTTAAGACAGAGGTGAAACAAATGAGCAAGTGTCAAAGCTAGTTCAGTGGCACACATCTTAATCACATGAAGATATGTCATCAGGGCCACACACATTGCATACCTGTGTCCATGAAAGTAACTTGGAAGACCTTGCATAACAAAAATATAGGAGAAGGCATAGGTTCAGTGAAAGAAAGAGGGGAGGGAAGGCTAAATGCAGAATTAGGGGGGAATAAAGTACTGAAAAGATCCTGCACTCTTTTAAATTCAATATGTATAGGTAGACATTGAGTGGCCATATAGCTCTATCTTTCTTGAAGAAAACAGAAATAAAGGAACTTACTCAATTCCTTCATCTGTTGCAGTTGTGTTGGAAATAATTGTTGTAAGGCTTGCAAGAAATTCAGGAGCATACACAACTACATTTCTTGAACCACTTAGACGTTTATTTACTTTGCTAAATGCAGAATTGATAAAAGTAACCCAGTTCATCTGAAAATTTTTTTTTAAATAAGTCACATAATAATAGTGAAGATTACTAATATTCTATTTATGTGCAGTTTGAATATTCTCATATTTAAGAAAAACTTCATATCATCGTCAGCCTTCACTACTGGTTAAAAGTGTTTCTTTATCATTATCAGCTTTATATGAATAGTAAAGGAGCTTACAAAGGGAGCCAGTACACTAAGTTCATCTATAGTCTTGAGGTGGTATAACTTATCATCATCTCTACGCTGGTCGTCTGGGGTAGTAATGGTGGCCAACTGATGCTCTATTTTAACTATACCCATGGCTGCCTGCCTACTGGCCTCCTCTTCTCCTCCTAATAGAACCCCTACCTGAAAAAAAGGAAAATAAAGATGCTAAAAAGTGTACATCTTGCACAGAGTTCAAGAAGTGAACCTGTCTTTCTCAGCTAGGAAGTATGAGTGGTGTTCCCATATCAACATCTACAAAACATGCAACAGAAACGTAAGAATAATCTTGAAACTTCTAATCAGACATTACCTCATATACAAAAGAATTGGGAAAACAAAAAACACATCAAGCAAGAATATATCTTTCATAAGGCTATCTAAAGGCTGACTAAATCTGAGTTTGCCATAAAGTAAATTCAACCTCTTGTTGAACTAAGTTTGCTATCCTGCTATCAGACCTAATCCTTGTGCTTTTACTGAAAGATCTTTGTCTCTACTCACTTTTAATAGCTGAATTTCTTGGATGTTTTTACAAAAAAATAACATAATGAAGAGTGCTTCTCATAATCAGTGCAGCATCAATAACATGGTTATCAGATATATGAAAAACTGATGAAGTCCTGTAATCAGATGTTTTTAATTTATTTGATAGAATTCTTACATCAATCCCCTGTTTCAAGTTGTTTGATACTCAACAAACAAGTGGCATTTTACAAGAAGGATAAAAGAGACTGTTCTTGTAAATGCACTCATGCCCACATGATGCCAAAGTTCTCCATCTTCCTCTGCAGGTCTTCTAGTGCCTCACTTCACTCCTACCCAACAGATGAGCATGCTCTAAGCTTTGGCTTAGCTTTGTGGCCAATGAAGCAACAGTGTCAGTCATGTTTTCTAGTTCAGGTCACAAACAACAGCTTCTTATAAGTAGAATTACTCACCGATTTGGCAATCTTCCTGAAACATGTCTGTTGCACAAGTTAGGCAAGCACAGAAAAACTCATACTAAGCATGATTACACAAGGGAAATACTTTCTCTCATCTCTTACTCTCATACTTTCCTTACAATTCCACTAATCTACCTGCATTTCAAATCTTCAGTTCACTTACCACATGAATTTCTACTGTCTAATTTTAACTCTCAGTTATGATCCAGAATTAATTTTTCAGTAAATGAAATACTTTAATAATTTTCACTCTTTTGTCATGCATTCACCATTTGTTCAACACATTTCTTGTAATATTCATTCCCTTCTAATTACCTTCGTTATGTATTCAATATAGGCATCTACTACTTCTTTTTCTGATTCATTTAAATAGTAGTTGCGAGCTGGAAGAGTAAGGCCACCTTGATCAAACTGCAAAAAATAAAGAAAATATACTACATATCACTGAGTATGTATTAACAGAATGTAGGCTAAATTCTTCAACACTGCTTCTCTGTATATAGATAGCAAGAGCCCATTTTAAAAGAGTGTATAATTTGCAGCTGCTGATCTCCCAACCCTCAGTCAATTTTGGGATTCAACTGAGGCCCCTAGCATAAATTTGTTGTTATTATTGTGAGATCCCTCTATGGGAATCCCACAGCACTCAGACAGTCCATCATATCCACTGGGCACTACCATCAATCTCTGAGAGAAGAGATATAGAAGCTTTGTCTATCCTCAGCTAGTGACTGAGAGTATAGGACTATACATCTTCAGTGGAATGGTTACATGATAAGCAGGCAGGATCTTCTGTTTCCCTGCTTGCAATGAAAGTTGGTGGCTAAGTATGATGCTTTATAGCATAAGACATGTTTCTCTGAGTAGGGTAGATTCATAAGGGTGTATCCTTTGACAAATGTTTCTCTTGAGTAGTAAAGATTCAGAGGGGTTTGTCTTTGGATGGGGTGCTGAGAATAGCCTTAGAAGAGTGACTGCTTATTTTTTTGGTGGTTAATGTACTGACTGAATGAAGTACTGATTGTTGGAGAGGGAATATGTATGTTCAGGTGTTTGAAGTATAAGACTTGGAAGTGTTTCTCCACTTTTGGGTAGGGGTGAGGCTGTATTTGAGAAGGTGGCAGTGATGGGTGGGTTCATGTGTGGCTGCAGCCAAGCAGTCAAGATTTACCATTTTTTTTTAATCTAACTGGAAAACACATGCTTATCATTGTCTTATGTTTCCATCTATTATATGTGCACTGTATACACTTGTGTGCAAACACATTCTAGTACAAAAACACTTTCCTGCAGTGATTTTTAATTATGTGGTTGGATACAGCATACAACAACAGCACTGGCATATTTCAACAATAGCACTGAAAATTAAGGTAAATCACAGCTGCTAGGGAAAGTTTGGTGCATAGGTTATATCAATTTCTGTTTTGTCACCCACTTTTACATAAAAGTAACCTAACACTTTCCCTTCCCACTAACACATTTTGTTTTTGTAGGATTAAAGAAGTGATTCATATCAAGCTCCTCTGGTCTTCTTTTATTCTCCATACATTGAGATCAGTAATATTTCAAGGTCAGATTTAACATGATCTGAAACTAAATACTTCTAAGTGTATATCAAATTTTGTTTAACCTACTTACAAGTACCTACAAGGAGATTTTACTTTAAGCAGGGCTAGCAACCCTTCTTAAAAATTGTTTTTAAGTGGTGGCTGGGGTGGAAGAGTTCAGGGGGCTTTCTGGAAACAATGTGAAAATCCATGGATATGCTTTTGCTGTTACCTGAAAATGTCTGGAAAAAAATGTTCCCCTCAATAATCCTAGTCTTCCTGTCATATGCCACATTTGATGAAAACAATCACCCCATAAAAAAAACTTACCTGCAAGATATGACTTGATGAGTTTTTGTCATCTTCAGCTACCCCCCATGAGAACAATGCACCAGAGCTAAATTCAACCTTACTCATGATCACATCATCTTGTACTTCATAGTTGCTGGCAGACCAGTTTCCAGTAACAGTCCAGCCACCCATTTGCTAGAAAGGATAATAAAATGAGAGTGCCAATTTTGGCTTTCATCACAGTGAATGAACGAACAGCTGAGCCATGCATCTCTTATTTTGTAGCACTATTATCTATACAAAAGTATCTTATGGTAATATTACCTCAATTAGCTGAAGAACTGGTTTGCTTCCAAGTTTCTCAATAGTTTTATTGACATCCATACATGAATGGTAAAACACTCGAGCCTTCTCTTCTGCCTTGCTCTTTGTCTTCTGAGTTGATTCTGCATTTGGAGGATTGATGTATCTTCATTAAAATGTTTTATTACAGGTATGCTATTTAGTAAAAGCATAAACAAGATTTCAGAAGTAAGAGGGTCCCATGATAGGAGCTATATGTGAGGCAAATACTTGTCCAGGCTCCCAAACCTAGATATCAAAGTCAGATGTCGTATGTCCTGGACACAGAAATCTAGGTTCTGTGTTTTAATTTCCTGAACAACTTAGTACTTATCTACATTCAAGAAGTGTAAGGCACTTATGGCACAGTTTCTTACTAAAATGAACTATCCCTAGCCAGTTCTCTCCATTTCTCTACCCTTTCTGCTGTAACATTTACAGCATACACTTACTTAAAGATGTGATATTCAAATCATATAGACTGAGAGAACAAATGTTATAGTATATCATACTTAAAGAAGTAATGCTTTTATTATCACACAAAATACTGCTTGCTGCAACAGCAGTTCCATCATTCTATTTTTACTAAAAACCTGGACAGAAAAAGTACATACCTAAAACATTGCGAATAATTATCTGGTTGTCTGAGGCCAGTTTGTTAAGGGTGCCCCACATTGGTTTGCCCTCTGGAATAGGGTTCTTGGCCACCCATCCCCCACATGCATACTCATAGAAGTCATCACATGGATCTCTGGATGAATTCATACTACTGAGCACAGACCCAGAGAGCATGACACATTCTGGAGTTAAACATGTGTCACCAGGACCTAGGTAATAAAGACAAAATGATGCAAGTGTGAATGAAGACTGTTGTATTCTTTCTGGACAAGTTAACAATCCTGCTAGCCAGAGTTTTTTAGACAAAACAGAAAAACTGAGCAAACAGTAAACCATACTGATATATATGCACCCAAACACAGGACATGACTAGGAGTGTATCATACTAAACATGTTCTGGAAAGTAATAATTAAATAGACATGATAATCAAGTGTGAAAATTCAACTCAGTTTAACTGGGCATGGGTTGAGGATGTGTATGAGTGATGGTAAGAGACAGATAGACTAAATTTGGAAGGTACTGGGAAATTCATAGGCTTGTAAGATACAAAAGTGAAGTTAAGAGATGGCACCCAAGGGTTATATAGCTCCTTTTTATGCACAAATAAGCAATCATAAAGAGGTACTAAGTATTGGTAGGGTTGGTTATGGTAGCACACTGTGCCATAACCTCATTAACTTCCTCTCCCTGGCTCAAGTTGCTGCCTTTTCTTTCTTTCTCACACAGATTCCTGGCATTCAGTCTACAAACACATGCTCCTTCCATCTTACACATGACTTTTTACAATTGGTAGCTCACGCAACTCTGTAACTTTAGATATTCCTCTGGTGAGCATTATGTGCAAGTCCAGTGTAAAGGCAAAATTTTTTCATTAGTAAAGAAAGTTCAATAGATGGGAGCCCCATGAGTGTACAGTTCTCTTCCCAAACTTCATGTGTATACAAGTGTACGAGAAGGGGCATTGTAAGTGTACAAACTTTCTCCCCATAACACACAAACTTACACTAAATTCTTAAAATAATTTTTCTTCTATATTCTACTTTATATATAATGAATTAAAAATTACAAACAGGTATATACACACAATTACTTATATATCAGAATACAGAAACAAAATGATTATATAAATTCATTAAAGTATCTTAAACAAAATTGATACTTATTCAGTATCATTTCTATTTTGAAGCTCTTGCCACAGTAATCTATGTAAAGTCAGCAACATACCAGAACTAAATGTGTGAGGAAGAAGCATATGTAAAGTAGGCTGTGGCTTTGTTTGGACATGAAGCACAGCTACAAGTACTGTTACCACCACAAGCAACAGTATCCAACCCACAAAAAGAGCCTTTTCTAGAGCAGTGCGAGAGCGCCACCAATGAGAACCCTGATGGGAAAAGAAAAAAATTTATGATGCACAGTAAGATAATATGAATACACATCTTTATAACTTTCCTCATTATTTTGATACTAGCTTACTACAAGTAATTAGTTTATGAAATGTTCATGCAATATCAAATACTTTTATAGTGTTGAATGGTGCTACTATAGAGCCACTAAAAGTTGCATTTGCCCAATGGGAAATCCAGTCAAAATCTGAATTTATGAAGGCAGTTATGGCATGATGAGCCACACATCAAACAATAGAAAGACTGGGCAGATTTAAAAGTAGTAAAATAATGCATTGTTGAGTTATAACTGTAGGACTGTATTTGATTATCTCCTAAGGAAAACTAATTGATGAAAAAAGAGACTTATCACTGCAGGATTGCATCTGATTATCTCTTACGGAAAAGTGATTGATAAAAAGAAGGAAGAGCATAGGAGACTTGACAGAACCCTAAAGACACTGCTGTTCATAAGGAAATAGCAAGAAATGATCTATCAGTAATTAGGTAGACAGAGTGACCACAAAAGAAGCTGCCTTGTGGCAGAAAATTTGATAGTCACAGAAAGTTGCAATGTTAGTAAGGTTGGGAAACCAGTAGGGAGAACAGTGGCATGCAACAGGTGTGGTGTTGGAATAAATGCAGACTACTGTTAAGAAGGATCAAGAGTAAAGTTTATAGTTGGCAACGGATGGGATTAATGAAATCCTCATTGGACAGTTGAGTTGCTGATGGAAGATAGTAGGAGGGGTACAACCCAAATGGTGTTCAACAGAAGAAATATTAGCACAAAGACATATCAATGGTGAATTAAATGTGGAAAAAAATCAGCTCTATTTTAGGGGCCAGGGTCTTGCAAGAGGCCAATATGGCTACTGTCTAAGCCTCCCTTCTCATTGGCAGCAGAGATTTGAAGGACTTCAGATATTCTTCCCACCACAGGATGCCAATAACTAGGGGACACATTTGTCAGTCTCTTCCATATTTGTGTTTATAAGTTTATAATGAAAAAAAAGGAAAGGAAGGGAAATAATGTGAAGATCAGAAATAAGATGAGAAAGGGAGATTTTGTAAGGGTGTATGGTGCAAGTAGGAAGATGCTGAAACTAGCCCAGTACCTTAGTTTTACTGAGGCAAAGTAAGACCAACACTCCCAACACAGGGTGTAAGATACAAGGTTCCACCTCAACACTCCTAAGTCAGAATGGCAGTATTTCCCAGAGCGCCTGCTGTTTACTGTCTACCGATACAAAAGATGAAAGATGGCTCAGGCATCACTTCAACACTCCTAAGTCAGATTAGTAGTACTTCCTTGGATGGATACTGTTTACTACCTTCTGAAACGAGTGATAAAACATGGTTCGGGCATCTCTTTACCACTCCTGAGTCAGGACTTTATTGCTTCTCTGAGCAGCTTCTGCCTACCACCTACTGACATTGACGGGCATCACTTTACCACTCCTGAGTCTGGACTTTATTGCTTCTCTGAGCAGCTACTGTCTACCACCTACTGACACTGAGGATGTAAGATGGTTCCCGGCACCACTTTTAAACACTCTTCGTTAGGGTGGCACTACTTTCCTGGATGGGTAATATCCATAATCTACTGACAAGAGGGTGGAAGTACTACCCTGGGTGGTTGCTGTGGCTACAGCCTATTAACTCATGTGAGTATGGGTACAGAAAGAGATTTTAATAGAAGGGAAATCAGTCCTCAGACTAACCATATGATAATGGACGGTTGTGGTGCCAGTTGGCAGTTCCTCAGTGCGAGCTGAACCAACTGAGCTTGTGTCATCATCTACATCTGTCTGCTGTTTGTAGCGAGTCATCTGGGAAGGAAAAAGTCAAAATGTTAAACCAATTAGAAAATTTTTGTAATTCCACATGATATGAAAGCATCAGACTGCCTGAAATGATTATGCAATCAAATATTAATATCCTTGTTGCTTCTAATGTACATTAAAAATATTGCTAGATGCAGTAATATTAAGAAGATTTTTGAGAATCTTTCTACCTCTTCACCTCTACATTTAAATCGCCTTAAAATTAAAATTTGTGTTGAGAGAAACCTAGTCATCATATCAAACACTGTCAGTGTGGAATGGGCAGATGTGAAATGAACATGGGCTTTATAGCTGCATAGTGAAAGTGTCTTTAGTCTTAGAATTATCTTAAATTCTGAAGATATTGAAGAGTTTTGGATGGTGGTTCTAACTTAATCCTGGAAGCATTAATGATCCTCGCAGTCGATAGGCCTGAAGCCGGTAGAACCGATATCAAACATCCCATTTCTGTTAATGACAGAACACATCAGTTATTCAACTGCGTTTATGTAAAAAAAATTCGCAATCAGTTGAAATGACATTTATCAGCGACAAGATAAAAGGCTTCTGCTGATATTTCATTTGAAAAACAATAATATTAATCGTCTGCTCTGGATATATAAGTCTAACCCTCTGCCTCTATTGACGTGTGTTTGTCATTCTCTTCCTGTTCTCTGTTTCCTGCTTTAATGAGGTAGCACCAGAAACTAACGAATGTGCCTTAAAGGAATAGTCCTGTCTTAGCTCTTTCAGTAACGGCACACACGAGAATGGGCTGTTAAAGAGCCTGTTCCAAGCTAAATATTGGCGAATCTTTACATACATACACACACACATGAATGAATATTAACTACAGATGTAATAATGAAGCTCACACTTTTCAAAAAGAGATGCTGACTGTTGCAAGAAAATCAAGGGGTCAGTTTAAAAGGGAAAGGACGTTGGAGTAAAACAACTAGCCAGTTTTATCGCATGAAATGTGAAATTCCCCGTTATCATGAGTGATGGCCGAAATGTAAGACCGCTGGCTGCATTGTGAGTGAAAATACGGTCTTGATATGTCATGCAGAAGAAAACGACTTTCGATTTATCCTAGGAAGTTTTGTTTTTTTCTAAATTACTGTAGGTAATTACCGGTGCGCGAGATGTAGAGGAAAGTTTACCATGAGTGTCTCCTCAGACTTTATTTTCAAGCTGCAAACAAATAATCATATGTCTTTTGGAAGTCGACTTTGAGTACCAATCAATCCCCGACAGGCTCTGCACTTCATCAATCCGGGATAGATCATAATATTTGGTAAAAAGTGTATTTTAGGGCCGTGGCTTTACCAGCTTT
>JAUUDZ010040031.1:0-10755 GCA_032361705.1 Panulirus versicolor
ATATGGGATGGCCTAGACCAGGGCCTCAGTTGCCCCTGGCCTCTCAGCTAACAAAAAAGAAAATGAAAATCCAATTTGCTGTGCCACTAATGAAAATCGTGTTAAGCACGAACATAAAGGTGTGTGAACATGGAATATGGTGTTACCGTGTAGGCTTGGTTTGTAGTAGTGGTGTGTCGGTGTGGTGGTGGTGGTGTATGGGCGTGGTGTGGATGCTCACATTGTGATAGTGGGTGTGGTTTGTGGCTCGTCAGTTAAATACTGATGTTCGGGTGGACAAGTGTCACACGCAGCTCCACCTCTGGTGAGGAGAGAGAACAAGGGTGTCAGTCCCCGTCCCCTACCCCTCCTCTACTACTGTCGTGGGGTTCGTCTCCCTGCTGTAGGTGGGTAACCTCCTCTCTCTCAATATTAGTGATAACAGGCAGGTTTGGCAAAGTGATATATGTTTTAGGCGGATATCAAAACTATTACAAGACGTCATAAATGTAAGATAAGGTCCTTACTATGATATTATGATGTTCGTTTGTAAAGTTCGTGGCTGGCGTACGTACATGGCTCATTCATTTCCTGAAAAGTGGTAAATCATGACGAGGTTGGATATTCCAAATACCTTCACCACTTGTAAGCTTGAAAATTTATTTTGAAATGTTTCAGATTGATTAAAGGAACGTTGACAGCCTATTTTTTTTTTTTTTAAACCGCCACATCAATAAACGAATTATAAATAGCCATATATTCTCTTCCACGAAAACTTTTTGTTTATAGAACAGTCTAAAGGCATTCTGCGTATCTTCATTTAATGTATTTACATAATTCATTGATTTGTAGTAAAAATGAAAAGAATATTGGTATATTCCGCCATCATGCTCTCCTGTGTATCAGGGCAAGACATTGTGTAAATACTTAAACGTTTACGAAAATGTGATATATGGATCCCGTGACGTCTTCGGAAATCACGAGGAATTCGAGTCATTTGTTTGCATGACGTATATGTTTGTTGTTTACCTTGGTGTGGAATCCGGCGTAATGAGTGGGACAATGGCTGTTGGCAAATATTAGAACACCTTTATTTATTATTTACTTTATTGTACTTTGTCGCTGTCTCCCGCGTTAGCGAGGTAGCGCAAGGAAACAGACGAAAGAATGGCCAAACCCACCCACATACACATGTATATACATAAAACGCCCACACAGGCACATGTGCATACATATACATTTCAACGTATACATACATATACATACATAGACATATACATATATACAAATGTACATATTCATACTTGCCTTATTCATTCCCGTCGCCACCCCGCCACACATGAAATGACACCCCCCCTCCTCCCGCACGCGCGCGAGGTAGCGCTAGGAAAAGACAACAAAGGCCACATTCGTTCACACTGTCTCGAGCTGTCATGTATAATGCACCGAAACCACAACTTACATGTATTATTTTCGTCTTTTGTGTCGATGTTTTTTTCGCGTAGCTCAGGGAATATGTCATTATAATCTTTCTTAATGTCACAGCCAACAACATAAGTCTGATGTAGTGCAGACATGGAAATAAACGTCTTGTTTGGTGACTTTGTCCACTGCGTCCGGGATTTACTAAGGGTTGGGCTTAAGCGGAAAGGATATCGAACGCGTAGAATATTATATTTTTCTTGTCACTGAAGGCCGTGAGTCAAACAGTGAAGTATCTTCTGTAATTATATGTTATGCACATGTCATTGTACCGACAATTAGATAATGTGGGTAATGTCCATGATGAGAAAAGTTTTTAATGAGATACGTTATGAGCGGATTTTTGTTGGAAGAAAATGGAATTATGTTAGTCGTTTTTATGTTTAAGGCTCCAGCACGGACAAAAGTCCACTTGAAGAACGGGCCTTAATTGAAATGCAAAAAATTAATCGGAAAAAGAAAAGACAAGGAAAAGTATTTTCGAATTTTTGAGCAAGTGGAAAACCTGTCTTATGAAATGTGCCAGGTCATAGTTATTGGGAAAGACATGAAAAGGTAGAGAGTTCCAAAGCTTTGACGTGTAGGGAAAGACTCACTTGTCAAAACGGCCCACCCTTGAGTTGCTGATGGCGTCAATATTCAGTTTCTCTGTTTATCATTGATTTGTATGGTCTTTATTGAAATAGAATATGCTTACTAAACTCCTTATTAGTGTTTTGTATAATGATTCAAGATTTTTATGTGTGATTGCTACTTCTGATGTATAGACACCATTGATTGACTGGTCACTAGCTGATGGAAGGGGCCTGAGTTTTTTCTAACGTAGTATGAGTTTATATGTATGAAAAAATGTTGGCCAAGTAGGTCTCACTTCTTACTTTGTTTCCCTATGTCATCACAACACTTCCAAGACAATAAGAACCCTCTCGGTTCCTTCAGCTTCATTAACAGTCAGTCCTACCAGTCAACCAACAAAAACATTTAATGCCAAGTCGACCTGAAAGTGAATGCATTTGGTAACTATATTTCGCAGTCATTGCAGGAGCCATCATAAGATGTATGTATAGTAAGGTAATAATTTTGGTAAAACTTCAGCAATAGGTAAGAGATTACGTAATAAGAGGATGGCCGCCATGCGCATGCGTTTTCCTTCTTATAGGGGGTGTTACCCTGGGTGCCGAGCCGTCGTCCGCGTTCTGTGCTCAGTGCTGCTTCTCCGTCAATCGAAGTTGAGTTTCTCTAGCTCTTCCTTTTAATACGTGATTTTTTTTTCTAATCTGTCAAGTATCTCCACCGTTGTGCACGAGAGGGTGAGCACACCTTTAGTTGTACCTTTTACATTAAATATGGTATTTTGGTGATTTTTTTATTTAAATATTTTAGATATATATTTTTTTCATTGTGAGTTATTCCAGCTTGAATGCTGTTGCAAAAGTAGACGTGTACAGTAACATCTATTCTGCATCTAACCACTGTTTCACGGTATGGTGAAATTTTGAAATTGGGGTATTATTCAATATTTATCCTTCTGGGTTTTCTTGTATGTTGATGCACGCATACGTGTTTATATGGAGTCGCGCTAGGCATACGCAAAGTGTAGTTGGCATAGGGTCGAACCTTCACCGAGAGGACGGGATCCCATGTGTAGTCGTCTTAGACAGGATGACCAGTATTACCATAGATTAGGTTTTGGGGAGAAAATTCCATGTCAGCCAGGGAAGCTATCCCCCCTTATTTACCCTATTTACCCGAGCGCATGTTCCAAGGTGATTACTGGTCCACTTACCTGATGTATTTATTGAGTGGTTGAGAAAGTAACACCGCAGTTTTGGCTAGGTTAGAATCAACGTAGTTGCTTTACCGGCTTGTCTGTACTGGTGGGTCAGTCGTTATTTTGCTTCCTAGCCAATATGCAGATCTGAGATACGTCGAAGTAGACGTCAGGGTTGCGTTGTACCTAATGCGTATTCTTGCATCAACACTGGGTTCCTTCGAGACAGGTTAGGGTTAACGTTGTGCGTCCATATTTCATATCCCCACGATGAGGTAGACTAGGACCGGGGGCTGTAGAGCCACATTGTTAGGAGTTAGGTGAGGTTGGTTAGTTGGTTCTACTTGTTTGAATCAACTCAATAGTTTTTCTAGACTTCAAGACGGCAACGAGTATGATGTGCTCTTTAAAGCGACCCCGTTGGACTCGGTACAGTTATGAGTGATCTTTTCGCTCATCAGAATTGATGATGATTGCATGAATAGATATTTGCGAAAGTTTTTCATGTGTTGGAAAAGTTGATAAATCTAGCAGTAAAGTAGAAATAAGGAAAATTAACTCATGCTGTGTAGTATTTGACCCACCCACCGATCTCAGAAAGCCAACAAAATAACCACTTCTTAGAATTAGGCACAGGAGGCAATTCCAAGAAAGTTCCAACACTTGTCATTGTGCACACTTAAGCGACAAACCTCAGCACATGTCGTGTCTTAAGGGCTCCACTAGTCCAAGGCTGCTCTGCCTCCAGTTGGATATGTGTGTGTGTGTGTGTTAGGTTGGCAAAGAGGTCATGTGTCAGAAGTGGATGGGAGAGCAAATTGGAGATGGAAAGATGCCATGAAAAATATTTCGTCTTTGGGGCTTGAACAAGCAAGAGGGTGAGAGATGATGTGGTATACAGGGGACAATCTGCCGTCAGTGAATTTCACTCGCGGTGTAAACTCTGCAGGCGGAGCCCGATAATGCCTGTATGTTAAATATATATATATATATATATATATATATATATATATATATACTGTGTTTCCAGGGACAGGACTAGAGTGATGGGTTCCTGCGAGACCATCGCCACCTCCTTGAGGATGGCGAGTGTCCTTTGGATGGCGGCCGTGAGCGTGAGCGTCCGTCCTACCGTCAGCACTGGGCCAGTAATGAGAGGACCGGAAGGCGTGGGTGCGCTGCTGAGTCTGGTGGTAGAGAAGCACCTTGAAGGGTGTCACTTGGTTCTGCTCACCGCCGGGCAGGACAGCCTTGTATTCAACCCTATCGTGAGGTAAGACACCGCCAGCTCGAGTTTATATTTCCGGATTCCTTATGCATAAGTTGTCTATTGAAAAAAAGAAATCGTTTTGGAATCGGTTTTGAAATGTGTGTCTTATTTCCAGCTTCATTTGGTAATAATTTGCTTACGCAAATGTGTAACGATAATGGACATGAAACGTTGCTTCCTTTTCTTGTTCCCACTTGTAACTAATTGTGGTAAAAAGTATGGTTTCCTTTAATGAATTAAGTATGCTCCAGAGAAGGGGGTTTCTTGTAGTACAGACAGTGTGCTTCTGTGTAATAACAATACTTGCTGTAGGAGAGTGTATATATATATATATATATATATATATAGTTTACTGAAGGTTTTGACTATCGCTATTCAGGGCGCTGGCAGAAGATTACCAGGCAGGGCTTTTGGTGGATGCGTGGAGGTTGTTTTTGACAATACCAGAGGACTCGATCCTGCAGCACTTGAGGGAGGGCGACGCCAAGTTCCCTTGCCGTGCCGTCATCATCGACTTTACCAACGGCGGTTCTACCGAGGAGGTTTATTGGTAAGGGAGATTGTATTGTTCAATGATTCTTTCTGAGAGGCGCTGATGTAAGAGGATTCTTTCCTACCTGGTCGAATCTTGACGTCCCATGTGGTGTATTTATTGCCTCATTGAAGGATGGAAACCACAGAGGTTGTCTGGAAATATGAATCTGTACAAATGCAGAAATGAAATCAAACAAGTGATGTATTGTACAAGGTAGCAGAACACAATACGTCTATTTCCTATGAAATATAGGTGGTTTCATGGTTGCATTTTATACCGAATGTGCATTGGATAGATGTGTACTGTCTGGATGATACAATGTACTTGTATGAATGTTGTATGTGATGGATGATACATGTAATTCGTCTTGTTAAACACTGTGGTTTGGTGGATGATAAATGTAGTTAGTTATATATTAAACACAATGGGTAATACATTGTGGACGGTAGCTTGTACACTGTTGATTTCCGGTCGTACATTTTTACACAGCATGGTCTATATTTTCGTGTGTTGCTAGGATACACGGTCATCACGTCCCGTTCACAGGTTCCTCGAGGAGAGTCACCTGTACCTGTGGCCAGAGACGCGGGTGGTGGTGGTGGGTGATATTAGCCACGTCCACATGGTCCTCAACAACCACGTGTTCCGCAACACTGCCAACACTCTCTACCTCGCCCTCCACGCCCACGCCCTAATCCAAAACTCGCCCCCACAACTCTGGGTCGACACTACTGCGAAAGCGCAGAATAACTGTACCGCTCAGGACCTAATTGCTAAAGGGCCCCGTGGTAAGTAACAATGATAATTATGAGAACAAATCCAAATTACATACGTATGTATGAATAAGTAACATTACTAGTGATTAGGGTGGTTTTCGAAAGTGTTAATAACGTGTATCTAGAGTCTTTAAAAGCTTTACATTGCGAGCGAGGAAGACAAACAGGATTTGAAAAGTGAAGTATATACAGAAAACACATCGTTAGTGATGGCATTTTAGATAATTTATTCATCCCCCTTTCCATTTTTTTGGGGGGGAAAATTGTAGGATCTCCCGAGGGCTGCAGAGAAGTGGAAGCATATTATCGTTGTCTTTACTGTGATCAGGGAGAGCCAGCCATCCTACTGCTGGACCGTTGGACGCTGCAGGCGGGCTTCCGCACCAACCGCGATCTCTTTCCTGGCCAGTCTTATCCCCTGCGCATCCTTCCGTGGTCACTGTAGCAGCCACACACACACACACACTATTCTGTGTGTGTTCGCCTACCACATTCTTTTGAATCAGTCTTGCTCACCACACCCTCTCCCCTTGTCAGGAAACACCACGTCGTAATGAAGTCTCTTTTTGCTTGTATTCATGATGCACGGTGTAACACATTCATAGTCACCTCTTTTTTTGTGTGATCTGTATGTTTGCATCTTGCGTGTAAATGATTTTATATATATATATATATATATATATATATATATATATATATGATATAATTCGAGAAAAGAAATATGCATTGGTTAACTAAACGCATGATAATGTCACTGTGATGAAATAATATGTTCCTACTTTCCTGTCAATTGCATGTTGATAAAAAAAAAAACCTAATTGTAGCAGCGATGATGTACTGCAAACAATTACTTTTGACATGAAAGGTGGACAATTAGCTAGTACCATCACACAGTCGACAACTGTAAAGTAATACTGTGAAAATTCCGTCGAGGTTGCATCTGTTGATATGTAACGCGACTGTGTTGTTACAAGTAAATTGACTTCAAGAAACAAAATTAGAACTATTTTAGTATTGAAAATGTCAAAATATATAAATTTCTGTACTTCAGGTGTAGTATCCATCACTGTAGCATGTCATATTTGATGTTTGTTTTTGCTCTAAAATTACTTTATTCTGCTTTTCATCTGTACGAACTTATGTCATTGACATACCCGTCTTTACAGACCAGTTCCAGAACTTTCATGGGCACACCTTCCGGATAGTATCGATGAAATGGTTCCCCTTCCTGGAATTCACGTTGGACAGCAACGCCTCGGCCACCACCGTCACCCCGCGGGACTCTTTGGGCTACCGTTCCCTCACCTCCATGTCTAGCATTCTCAACTTCACGTTAGTGTTATTACATTTTATAGTCATCGTATCTGGGACATCGAGAGAGATAAATGCCTTTCAGAGTATTCTACTTAGCGTATAGGTTTCAGAGCTGTCTTGTTTTTGTTTTTAGATTAGTCTTGTTTCAGTCGTCAAACTGAGTACGCTTTATTTCTGCAAAAGCTATGCTGATAGAATGGGAAGTAAACGTTTATGCAAACCAATATGAACAACTTATCTTGAACTGGGTTTATTTCATTGAAAAACTTGGCGTCATTTATTGATGCTTTATTTTCAGTTTACTCATACTGTGCAGAAACGCAGAACCTTTGGAGATGACTCTTGGTGATGTGTAATTGATTTTGTGCTGCTATTACAGTGTGTGCGTGGTCAGTTGTCTGTAATGTGGTAGGATCGCTACCGATAACAAATCAAAAGTGAGGTTTTTGGTATATTTATGATGACTAATACAAAGACTATTAGTCTTATAGGAAAAAAAAAACTTCTTGGAAATGCCAGGGTTTATATCGAATTTGAAGACTAAATGTTTCCCGAATTCACAACTGTCTGTTTAAGGAAGCTTAAATTTCGTAAATCGTCGTATTGAAATGATGGCTAGGATATTTTTATATAGCTTCAAGGAGGCAGTGACTTAGGGAACTGAATAATTTATTACAAGGTCATTGGTTTATATCTCAAGTGATATTTTGAAAAAAAGAAATAGTATATTACATGCTTTTGAATTTTTATTAATGGTAAAGCCAATGTTAGTCAAAATTAGGTTGTGTTATACGTGTCTAGGTAAATCGTCAGTGAGACAACAAAACGCATTCGTTGTGTGTGAACATCACAAATTGATATAAATTTACGAAGGACTGTATACATGTGGTACTATGCATATGAATCGTGGTCACTAAGAAATCGATAGAGAACATTTTCAAAACTTTTTCTTTGATTATTGTGTATTGTGCCAACAGATACGTGATGCGAACGCCCTGGGACAACCAGTGGGGCGTATCTCAGGACGACGGTAACTGGACGGGGACGGTGGGTACGTTGCAACACCACCAGGCAGACTTCTCCATGTTACTGTCGTGGCTAGGTTCCCGTATGGCCGTCGTCGACTACTCACGAGTTTATGTGTCGGAGCCGCTCGTCATTGTAACCTCCAAGCTTGGACCTCTGCCGCAAATCTTCGCCCTTGTCAGGCCGTTCCCAGGTACACGACAGTTTATAGAAAGCTGGAAGTGTCAAATAATTGAGGGCGGGCTTTCTATAATCCATGTGAAAGTCTATGCCTGTACACGTCAGAAACTGTATTAAATACATTCCATATATCGCTGAATTTGGTAATATATTATTCAGTGTTCTGGACTTTCATTGAGGATGTTTTCCTTGCAGTTATGTTGTGGATGGCTATACTGTTTATGTGTATGGTGGTCGGTGTGACTATGTGGATGCTACAGAGGCTACGGACGCGGGTGTCGGGAGGTAGGAGGATGGAGCTGAGCTTTTCGCTGATGCAGGCGTGGGGTATACTGTTAGAGGACCCTCCTCCCAGGCTTTCCACCAACATCACTGGACGGGTAAGGCAGCTCATGCTTGCATCGCGTTTTGTACCGGGAGCAAGACTCGTATACTAATAGGTAAAGAGAGACGAGTTACGTGATGTAGTTTGTAGGAAATACTTAGTTCTGAAGCTTTAGTGGTTGTATTAAAGTGTTTGCATTTAAAATGTTTGAGTGACTTTTCCGTAGGAGGGCAGATATGAAGTTTCATGAGATTTTCATTAACATCTTTTATCTCTTGTGTTTTACCATCTGGGGCACGCTACGCTACGGAATGAGTTTTGCTTTTCTATTTGATTTTTGAAATAGTTCTCATTTAGGCGCAACTCAGAGTATATGCTCTTTGCTGCAGATGTTGGTGGGGTGGTGGTGGGTGTTCTGTATGCTGATCACCTCCGCCTATCGATCCTCCCTGATTGCTCATCTTTCCGTACCGGACAAGTCGCCCACAATCGACACCCTGGAGCAACTGCTGAATCAGGATGGCTGGACATGGGGCATGGAAGGCACCTACGGCATAGGCTGGGAATGGTTCAAGGAGAGCACCTTACCCACAGTCCAGCAGATATACCAGCGTATTAAGGTAAATCCACCATTATGGGGGTGTGTGATCACAGCAACAAACATTTGCGAAAGGATATATATTCCCATGATTTCAGTCACGAAATGATTAGAAATGAAGAGGCAAAGAATTTTAGTTAATTTGTTCTGAACATCTTTAATGGAGTTAAAGATGGGCTTTAACTAGTACAGAGTACCGTAGTTTTTTTTTTTTTTTTCCATTAATCGTATTTCCACTTCCTCAGGAATTTTGCTTTCACTCTTGATTCGCTATTGTTAGTCTGCACGTTCCGCATCATAGAGTTTAGTCTGTATTGCAGTTGTTTCCTTAATTAGATGATACAGTAAACTCTCTAGTTTGTTTGAGAAGATCGATCATTATGATTCTGTTTGAAGTGAATAGTTGGAAAAATACCTGTATTTGCATAAGTACTTGGATGTCGATCAGTAGAAACTTAGGTTAGATGTGAAATCAAGCTTCAATCTGTTTGTAAGTTTGTAACATTAGATTTTTGTTTGTTTCAGAAAGAATTAGGTTTATCGTACATTATCAGACACCAAAATTTATGATACATCATTCTTTCGACTATTTTTTTTAATTTGTAAATACCGTAACACTTCATACTCAGTATTAGACCACGTTACTGTATCATCATGAGTGCTATCTGAAAATACTATTCAGAGAAGAGTGAAGATTGTAATTTGATTCTTTTTTGGTTCAGCCTCGTTGCAAGTAAGCATTAACTGAAAGATCATTGATATATAGCGCTAGATCTCATAGTGAACATAGTTAATTCCTCAAATTAACTAACTTCTGTGGAGTATTAGAACAGATCTGTATATCTACTTTCTTTTCGATGGTCAAGTAATAGTAATGTCTTGATTCTGTAGAAGAGAAGTCCGCTGTGCAGCTATGACTTTGGTGTGAAATATGAAAGGAAATATTAGATTTGCACATACTGAATTCGCCTAACTTTTTCCGCGCAGGCCATGGATGCTGACGAACACCTGGCGCGGGTGTTACGGGGACGGCACGCCTTCCTCACCTGGAAGTACTACATACGTACCATCGTCGCCTCCCGCTTCACCGACTCTTTCGGATACACGCCCATCTACACCGGTCGCAGCGAGTACATCAATTATGGCGGCTACGGCTGGGGATTCAGGTTGGTCCTTGCTTCTTGCTACCATTACAGTGCAGTGGGAAGTGGTATTTGGGTTTACTTGTCAGGTCATATGATATCTGAGTGTTTTTGTGGTTTTCCCTCTGTACCCATTGATACTAAAGGTATCTGTTGTTTTCTGATGCAGTTAGAGACGCCATTCACGAGCACTTTCATCGTATTTTATCTTCACTAAATGTGGTGTTATGTAATGGGGATAATCTAGCAGCGTCTCATAATTTTTATAGTGAATCTTAAGTGATTACATATATATATATATATATATATATATATATATACACGCAGAGAAAAACAAAAATACATACCATCTCGTAT
>JAUUDZ010040042.1:0-10755 GCA_032361705.1 Panulirus versicolor
TATGTACATGTGTATATATGTATATGTCTGTGTGTATATATATGTATACGTTGAGATGTATAGGTATGTATATGTGCTGTGTGTGGAAGTGTATGTATATACATGTGTATATGGGTGGGTTGGGCCATTCTTTCATCTGTTTCTTTGCACTACCTCGCTAACGCGGGAGACAGCGACAAAGTATAATAAATAAATAAATACATATATGTTTTTTTTTTCATATGTATTCGCCATTTCCCACGCAAGCAAAGTAGCATTAAGAACAGAGGACTGAGCCTAAGAGGGAAAAACCTCTCTTGGCCCCCTTCTCTGTTCCTTCTTTTGGAAAAGTAAAAAAAAGGAGGGGAGGATTTCCAGCCCCCAGCTCACTCCCCTTTTAGTTGCCTTTTATGACAAGCAGGGAATACATGGGAAGTATTCTTTCTTCCCTATCTCCAGGGATGGTATATGATATGCAGTGCAATAACATGGAAAAGATTAGCATACATTCCTGAATCTCAGTTGCTTACCCAACACCTTTTTATCTCTTGTTCCTTGCATTTATATAAAACAAATTCATAATTAGTACACCTAATTACATAAAGACTAATAAATGTTGATATAAATATAACATACAAATGTATTGTATCAAAACAGTACAAAAGGTGTGAAGGGCATTTGCAAGTTTGTTGGAGATCCTCCCTCATCTCTTACTAACATCAATTCAATAACATTTGTGATGAGCAACAAACAAATGAGATATAATGTGCAAGAACTGAATGCAAATTCATGTAAGGGATGAGATTTGCACAATAACACTGAATCAAAGAAAGCCAGCTGTAAGAGCCCATAGTGATGGAGCAAGCAAGTGCAGATGTTGGTGGTAAATCTATCTCTAACTACCTCCTCTCTGTATCATTACTAATATTGGTTTGTTAATGTTTCTGGCAAACAGTTATAATATGGGATGTACTGTACATAGATTAAACATATAAAAGAAGGAAACATTAAAGATTAATAATCAACCAAAGAAGTTGGAATAAATGAGTGGAAGTGTTTACTTCAATGCCCACCATCCATATGCCTCCTCCTGAATGAACCTCAAATAGACACTTATGCTAAAGGAGTAGCCACTTAGAAAAATAGCAAAATAGCATGATACATCAAACTAAATACAAAAATGAGTAATAGCACAAAAATCAAGGGAAACAGTTGAATGACAAGCAAGTAATGTGGTGAGTACCACATGCTAACCCTGCCATCACAGTTAAATCTTGTAGGTACAGTTACTCATTGGTAGGTATCCCTCCATCCATCTTCCCTCTTGTCTCCTTCCCATGCACCTGCTACCCCTTCACCACTGGCCTGCTGCCACCTGAATATTTCCTTTTAACCTCATTCATGGGGTTGACTAATTACTTTTTAAAATAGTTCACCATCATTATTTACTATCAATGTGGTGGATTCCATATCGGTAAGGTAACAACATTGTATAACTGCAATCATGATGCAGTAGAGATGTTTCCAGAAAAAGCTGTCTATATATATGATTTCTTTTTAAATGCATTTGTAATGAAATAAAATATGAATTTGTACAGTTTATAAATATAAACAATTTTACAGCATAAGAATATGGGTTGTATCACTTTCAAAAGGAGGAGGAATGATCCAGTGGTGGAGGTTACTTGGTCTTTGCCTACCTCCTCTGCCACCACCTTCTGAAGTTTCCCCTTCAACCTCACTCATGGGATTGGCTGTTTACTCTGTGTAAATTAGATTATCATTTTGATAAATCATAAATGTGGTGAATTTCATATCAGTGAGAGGGTGATTTCATCATGATATATCATAGTGGATGCCACCACCTGCTGGCAATTGCATGCAATTGCTGCAATAGCATGATTAAAACATTCATGATTTTTTTTCCATTTCTATGTTATTAGATTTGTTTTTTATGGACACTGGATAAACACATCTCTGGTAGCAGTGTCAGTGTAATGACAATAATTATCATGGATCTTTTTAGACTGTATGGTTCAGATTTTTTAAACCTTTCATAATATTTCATGTGTTGTATTCTCTCAATCTTAATGACCTCATCTTGCCTTAATTGTTTCCTTAAAACACTGCTGTATTCAAGTTAGCTTCTTGTATAAGCACTAAGCATCATTATCATAAGTTTATAATCTTCAGGGGAGTTCTCATTGTCACTCAAGTCATTTGAACTGCCAAATTCTTTTCTCTGCAGTCTAGAACCTCCAGTGTTTCATTACTTCATTACTCTCAGGTCTTTAACTGTCTTCATCACCAGTCACCCTTCCTATTGACCTCTTGAAAGGTTTAATCATTGTGTCACGAGTCTCTCCATAAGACATAGAAATGCCTGTTCATTGAATTCCATCAAGTCCTGTATTTTCTGTCTTTCTTTTCATTTGCTTATCACATTTGATCCAGTATCATCTGTAAAAGACTGAATTTTCATATTTTTTTATTTTTCTTATTTCTTCATCTATATTAGATATGATTATGAATAGTGTAGAGGGTAAAATTATTCCATGAGGTACCCTAGATAAAATACCTTCTGTATCAGATATAGTACAGTATGCCAATACTTTTCTTTCTGTTTATCAAGTCTTTGATTTATCTCTCTAATATACATTTCATATTCTGTTTTGTTACTTCATCTAACACAATCTTTTAGGTTACGTTATCAAATGCCAGAGCAAGGTCAAGAAATAAAGTATCCATTTTCTTTCTTTGCATCAGTTTTAGTAGTGCACTAGCAGCTACATTTGTGAGCTTTTACCTGGCATAGATCTCTCTTGGTTTTCACATATAAAGTTATTATCAATTAAGCATTTCAACATGTGGAAGGAAAAGACTACCTTCCTCTGAGTAACCATGACATGATTTTGCAACAATGTAAAGTTAGAGCATAGTGCTCACTTCACTTACTGTTTGTATGAGAGAGAAAGAGAGATCTTAGGAAACTGGTAATTACAAAGCTTGTCTCTCTCTGCTTGTACAAATTTAAACTTAGATTCAAACCTAAAATTTAAGTGTGGACGCTTTGCCAAAACAAAGAACAAAACTAGAGTTATACTTAAATAAAAAGCAGCAATTGGAAAATGGCAAAGCTTGATGGACATTGTGGAACTGGAGAATGCACATTACAAAATGGTTTACCACTACAGTATGAATGTAGTCAGAGAACCATCTATTGCAGATAATGCAATTCTTCAAATGTGCTGATGGGTAATTCATCATATCATCAGAAATATATGTATACTTTTCACTAATTAAGGAGCCTCATATCTATTTCCACAACTTACAACTCAGTATGCTTTGCTGCAATTCTTAACAAGTCAAGCTATACAAGGCTCTCACTATAACCTTATGAGGTGCACTTCACTGAACCTGATCCAGTGAACTACTGGATTTCTCCACAGGTTGAACCAAAGTGTTTGTAATGTTTGCAGAAACAGCGGTTAACCATTTTTGGGCATCAGGGATATACACTTTTCTGTTTATCATGTTTGTGGCAACAGAATTTTCCATATTTGCTAGACCAATGGGAAATTAGTATTTTATGGAGATTGGGGTCAGCCCCTCTGGGTTTTCCATGGATAGATTGTGAAAAATATATCTGTACTCAAAGTAATAAGTTTGATTACAGTCATTTCTGATAGTTCTGATTTTCAACTCAGTGTGGGCTGTGAATTATTTCTTGTCTCTTATTTTAAACAGCATTCCCACTTACATGGGGTGAATAAAATGAATACATGCATCTTTTTGGGGAATTAATTTTGCAGGACTAAAATCTTCAGCCCCAGTTCCATAGGCTTGATATTGGGCATCCCTTCCTTTTTGGCTGCCTGTAGAGTAGGGGCTAGGGGCCTTTTGGAAAGGAGTTAAAGGCAATAGGTAGAGAGGTGGATCAAGCATGTAGAACCAATCACTTCCCTCACAAATATCTTCATCTTAACTGTAAGTGGTGGCCATGGAAAAAATAAAGTTGTTACTCCTGGATGAGTGAAATTATGAAGGTTTGAAATAGTAAGAAAATGTATTGATTAATTTCAACAGACACAACCATTATACTTGTAAACTCAGTGCCTCATCAGTTTATTAGTTTCCTTACTGGTCTCCTGAGGTTGACCAGTCCCAACTTTTTGGGGTGGGGGAGGCCATTAGAAAGCAGAAAAAAAGTAAGGATTGTGAACTTTGTCTTGTCAATGTTTTGACATCTCAGTTGTGGATATATTTTCTAGCTTCTATGCAAGAATACAGGCCTTTCCTTCTTGGGGCAACTTCTCAAGACCCATAATTAGTTACAGGTAAAAGGAAAATGTCACCCAGAAAGGTATCCCTCCACTCTGAATACCATGGGGTACCCAAGGCAGCAAATCATGTCATTTCATTTCTAAAACTGTACCCTGCAGCCAGAAATGTGGTATTTCCAACATAATCAAATAATAGGATTTATTCGACAAGTCAAAACCGGTGCATGAATGCCTTATTTTAAATGGTAATTGTTGGAAGTTTTTGCAGAGACTGCACATATTCTAATTCCAGTAACATAGCTAAAGTTATTCATTTCTACTAATGTAATTTTCCACCTAGGAAAACAAAAATCTTCAAATCCATATGTCAGAATTTGGATAACCAAACATCTCGCACATTGTGCCCTTAAATTCCTTCCATTCACCTGAACTTTCAGTGCAACTTCAATTTCCCTTTTGTACATGATTTTACTCCAGCTTGTTACTACCATCCTAACTGAACACCCCCAAGTGCCACGATTTTCATGAATTACATAATTCTCCTTTTCAACCATTATTCATATGTTATTACACATTTGGTCAGAAACAGTTAACTTGCTCTTACTCTTAATTGCTTTCAGCAACCTCCTTTTAAATACTTCATCAAAGTTACTCACCCTTGTTACCCAGTCCTTGCTGTGATTCAGGAAAAAAAGATATACTCCCATGGTTTGGCAGCACACATGAATAACCTTGCTACACTTGCGTCTTTCACAATGCCCTGTCTATAAAAACATTATACAACTATGGTGACTTTACACAGTCCTGATATACTGCCACATACATTTTAGAAACCTTATACTCCACTTTACTCTCACACAAGCACTACCACCATACAAACTACTGAGATGTTATGGGACTCTGCCTGGCTGTGGTTACACTACAAGTAAAGAGTCACCTGCAGGTCCTAAAACCTCTTTGAAGAATCTTCTCCATTACTTCCTTGCATCTGATTGAAGCAAAGCCTAAAAACTGTAGGAAACCAAGGAAAAGTCATGGGATTACAAAATAATAATAATAATAATAATTGATAATAATAATAATGATAATAATAATATTAATGATAATAATAAACCACTTATTACCAAAGGCAAACTTATATTTTTTGCATCATCATGCTTCCCCAATTCTGCCTTATTCTTTTGACAGGAGTTCTAAAGGCTTAAATGTCCCACGCACTCTTTTGGTTTTACAGTATAGCAACTAGGTTAAGCTTTCAGCCTTCCTAGTTAAGAGCATATCATTTGAAAATTTTAGCTATTGCATTCTAATTCTATTTCACCTGCATTCATTTTAATTCAAGAGTTCATGCCTATGCATATGTTAACATTTGTGAGTTTTTGTAAATGCTGCATACAATGTATTTCTGTCAGTAGACTAGTTATAGGAGACCTAGTTGCCTATAATTTAGTTTAATGTTTGCAAATCTCATGGATGTACTGGTCCTGTACATATGATTTTGGTGGGAGAGGTTTTCAGATATTTTTCATTTTAGTTTGCCATGATGGTTATTCATCCACTTTGTTATTTCAATTCTTTTTTATTATCATTATTATACATAATCGCTGTTTCCCATGTCAGCGATGTAGCACCAGGAAACAGACAAAGAATGGCCAATCCACTCATATATAAGTACATATACATAAATGCCCATATATGCATATATACATACATATACTTATCAACATATACATACATATAAATACACATACTCAGACATATATATCAACATACACATACATAAAAGTACACATACACAGACATATACATACATACACATGTACTTATTTGTACTTACTTGCCTTCATCCATTCCTGTTGCTACCCCGCCCCACAGGAAACAGCATCGCTACCCCCTGCTTCAGCGAGGTAGTGCGAGGAAAACAGAAAAAAAGGTCACATTCGTTCGCACTTTGTCTCTAGCTGTTATATGTAATGCACCGAAACCACAGCTCCCTGTCCATATCCAGGCCCCACAGACCTTCAATTGTTTAATCCAGACGTTTCGCATGCCCTGGTTCAGTCTATTGACAGCACTTCGACCCCGGTATACCACATCGTTCTAATTCACTCTATTCCACGCACACCTCTTACCCTCATGTGTGTTTAGGCCCCGATCGCTCAAAATCTTTTTCACTCCATCCTTCCGCCTCCAATATGGTCTCCAACTCTGACACATAAGTCCTCTTTGTCAATCTTTCCTCAATCATTCTATCCATATGTCCAAACCATTTTAACATGGCTTCTTCTGCTCTCTCAACCACACTCATTATATTTCCACACGTCTCTCTTACCCTTTCCTTACTTTCTCGATCAAACCACTTCAAACCACATATTGTCTTCAAACATCTCCAACACATCCACCTTCCTTTGCACAATCCTATCTAAAACCCATGCCTCGCAACCGTGTAATATTGTTGGAACTACTTTTCTTTCAAACACACCCATTTTTGCTCTCTGAGATAACGATCTCTCCTTCCACATATTCTTCATTGCTCCCGAACCTTAGCCTCCTCCTCTACCCTGACTCACTTCCACTTTCATGGTTCCATTCGCAGCTACGTCTACTCCTAGATGTCTAAAACACTTCACTTACTGCAATATTTTCCATTAAAACTTGCATCCCAGTTTACTTCTCCCTGTACCCTACTGAACATAATAACCTTGCTCTTATTCATATGTATTCTCAACTTTCTCCTATCACACACTTTTCCAAACCCATTCACCAACTTCTGCAGTTGTTCATTCGAATCAACCACCAGAGCTGCATCATCGGCGAACAACAACTGACTCACTTCATAGGTCCACACAACCACAACAGACTGCATACTCGCCCCTCTCCAAAACTCTTGCATTTTACCTCTCTAACCACCCCATCAATAAACAAATTGAACGGCCATGTGGACATCACACACCCCTGCCGCGGACCGACCTTCACTGGGATCCAATCACTCGCTTCTCTTCCTACTTGTACACATGCCTTACATCCTTGGTAAAGACTTTTCCTGCTTCTAGCAGCTTACCTCCCTCACCATATGCTCTTAAGACCTTCCACAAAGCATCTCTATCAACTCTATCATATGCCTCTCCTCCAGATTCATAAATGCTACATACAAATCTATGTTTTTCTAAACATTTCTCACATACATTCTTCAAAGCAAACACCTAATCCACAAATCCTCAACCACTTCTGAAACCACACTGCTCTTCCCCAATCTGATGCTCTGTATATGCCTTCACTCTCAATCAATGCCTTCTCATACAATTTCCCCGGAATGCTCAGCAAACTTAAGCCTCTCTGGTTTGAACACTCACCTTTATCGCCTTTGCCTTTGTACAATTGCACTATACATGTATTCCGCCAATCCCCAGGCACTTCATCATGATCAGTTGTGTGTGTGTGTGTGTGTGTGTGTGTGTGTGTGCGTAAGATACAGTACGTGTGTACACAAATTATATGTGAGAGTGTGTAAAGAAGTACAATGTGAGTGTAAACAAAATTCAGTTCGTGCAAACTGTATAGAGTATATGTGCAGGCAAACTACAGTATATCTGGACACAAACTACAATGAATGTTTGTGTCCTCACTATATTTGTGATACTATTTGCATGTTACGGGGAGAATTTCTACCTTGATGTTACTCCCTCTCTTAACGTTGTCTATATGTATCATGTCTTTACTCTTTTGCGCACACACACACACACACACACACACACACCACACTGACTAGTTCCGAAGGGAAGATGACCCACTAGGTTGGCTGTGGGCCAATTGCTGCGCCAAGCACTCGAATCCCGGCGGAACCATGCATAAGTCATCGTAAGCAACGTTGACCATCACACCACGATTGCCTCTATGTGTGTGTGTGTATGTGTGTGTGTGTGTGTGAACTACAGTGCACGTATAGACAAAACATAATTCGTGAAGAAACTACGTTGTATGTAGACAAGCTATAGTGTGAGTTCAAACTACAGTGTCAGTGTAGCCACACATCAGTGTATGACCAAACAGACCACTGTACACCACATGTAGTTGGTCGTCCCGTCCCACCTACACTACTGTCACCACCAGAGCTTCAGTCTCGCTCACGTCTCCAGGCTATCTACCATAGCACTTCAAACACAAGTCATATATGGGATATACGATGAAAGATTTGTATAAAATAAATATTTGATGTAAGTGTTTCTTAAAGTAAGATAACTATTTATATATTCCCTACAGGTGATCTAAATGTTTCATAAAGTAAGAGTACTGTTTATATCTTCCCTACAGGTGATCAGATAAGACTTATCACCTGTAGAAACCTCGTGCAATTATATTCTAAAAACAAAGGAAATGCAAAAAGGAAGAGAAAAAAGTTGGAGTCACTATTACCTTGGATATAATCTTGGAACCTCCCGATCCTGAAGTTCAAATGTACAAAGTTAGCGGTCCAGCTCTTGTTCATGACAGGAACAAGAGTTTGGTGATCATAACCAGGATATTACCCGATCTTCTGGAAACAGTCATAGCAGCAAGAACTGGAAAAGTCTGGAAAGTTTTTAAGTCAGATTGTTCGTAGAGACGACGATATAACAGTCTTTGGCAAAACAAAAGCATTTCTAAGTAGCGGCAAGACTCGCGCCAGTCTCGAAAAAATGTTTTATGATTTTCATTCGAATTCCCATCTCTTTAGCATAAGATAGTAATAGTTTCGAATGTGTTTAATGCATAGATAATCATCTAAGATGAAATATGGAACTGTTAACGATTATTTTCCGTCGTAAAGTCTCATCGCAAGGGGGTCCCCTTGCAAAGCAAACACTATAAACGAAAGATAGAAAAGTGGATGGCTTAACCACAGTATGAAATGTGCTGGGCGACAGTGATGCCATCTATTGACTTTCCAAAAGGGCTTGACTCGTTTATAGATGCCAGATACTTCCATATACAGATTGTTGTTAGATACTTCCAGATATTCAATCAAACATGGCTTGCACCACAGTATACATTATAGAGGTGTTCATACATGTTGATATTTTCATCTAATGTGTTCCATGCCATGAGATAACTATCTTTACCTGTTTCACCTTTTTGTCATGGAAATTAAATATACATTTTATATTTCACTCGTATTACAATATATTTTTATCTTACCTTTAACATCTTTTTATCTGAATTCAGGTATGTTTTAAACGTCCATATTTTGGTCAATCTTTCCACTACACTGATACAGCTGTTTATCAGTTGTTCTCTATACATAGGGAAAAATAGCTTACATATGTTAAGTGCTACCTAATGATCACGACAATTCCCCCAGGCTGGACACTTTTCTATACAAGTCCTGATGTTACACAAGATCTCTTTCCAGAGTCTCCTTATTCAACCACATACTTATCGCCACATGAAGTTGTCAATATTATAAACAATACATATTTGAGGATAACAAAAGCTTCATTTATTTCACTTCAAGTCTATTGGCATACTTTTCATACTGTACAGTACAATACCCAACTAAATATGAAAAAAATGTACTTACAATACGGTAAAGAAATACCCACAGTTTGGGCACATGATGCTTGAAACTATCATGTTACAATACATATAAAATTTCGTTCCTCTTCGTTGCACAATTTGCAGAAACGTAACACTTCAAAGGCCGCTGAACCTCCTTTTTTAAACACCAGTGACCATAATGCGTGAACTAGTTAGTACTTACACGCCACTCCTGAGCTGTAGTTGGCGCTATCCTACCCCATTAATAGTGCTGCACTTGTAGCTTAGATTAACAGCATCTCACAGGAGAATGTCAAGTTGTCTTAGGATACCTAAACCAGGTCTGGCACCAAATTCTCCACATAGTGGACGCCATGGTGAATCATATTGCCCTTGGCTGCACGTATTCAGTAACAGGACCAGGTTTCCAGCACCAGCCAAACAGTCCAACAGCCACGAAATTAAGTAGGCGCCACCCACCTCCACATCAGCCATTACTCAGCACCATAATAAGCCCAAAATTCCTGCAATTTTCGACATACAGTGATTACTATTACGGCCCACACATTCTCCAAACTATCCTGAGTTTCACTTACATACATGCCTCGTCCCCATCCCCTATCACGATCACATACCTGCTTATTTGTTGTTGTTTTTCTTTAGTTCTTGGTCAATGAATGGAACACCTTATGTTCCAAAATGGCCGGCCTCTCTGTCCCCTCCACCAGCGCCACCTGTACCAACGCGCGACAAATTTGAATTATTCACTCACACTCATCACACATAAAAAAGATAAATTGTAACAAAATGTTTACTCAGATTACAAAACAATCACAGCAAATATCACAGTATTTTATAACAAATAAATCGAAGAATAACTAAACACAGAATGAGAACAAAGCTGAATTAGTATATTTACAAAAATCATAGAAGCCAGTCAGGAGAAAATTCATATATTCACAAAAATCCTGGAAGCTAG
>JAUUDZ010040053.1:0-10755 GCA_032361705.1 Panulirus versicolor
CCAGCATACGAGTAACGTTCCTCCTTCACTATATTATCGCAACATCTCCACACACCAGCCCTGCCAACCCTCCCCAAGGCATTCTCCATCAATGCCACATACAAATCGTGCTCCTTCTTCAGGTCTTGACGCCCTGGCGCAACAACAGCCCGTCACTGACTTCGTTTTAGAGCCACCATAACTGTGCTTAACAGGACAAGTGCATTTGTTGACGAACCTTTTCTGAATGCGATAGATTGATGCGAAAATCGAGGAATAGTCTCACTCATGTCTTAACTGTGTCGGTCAGGTAAGCAAGAACATGTCTTAACTGTGTCGGTCAGGTAAGCAAGAACTTCCCCGAGCTGTAACTAAACTGATCTGTTCTGAAGATTGAATCATTGCGCTCAAAGGGACGAAGTCGTCGTGCTTAAAAGGAACGAACTTGATCCATTCCGAGAACTTTGAGTAACTATGCGGAAGGTGATGTGTTGATTTCACATGAGGATGGAATGTCCTATCTGAGCGATCACGCGAGTTTACTCGAAAGCTAAAGTCATGTTCCTCTAGAGACCAGATTACTATATAGGATTTGGTCATCAAGACCAGGAAGGCAGATTAAGGGAATCGAAGGATTATGTCATTGCGTTTATGTTTTTTTTTTTTTCAGGCTATCGATCCGAGGGGATGCAGTTACTTGAATTTTTAAGGCATGATATTATTCTCATCGTAAAAGAGTTTTGCACTATTGAGGAAGTTTACGTACGTAGGTGTCAATCTTGCCGTGGAGGAGGAATCATCATGCTCAGGCACTTGAGTGTGAGTGCTTTTAGAGAATCGGATATCGTCCTCTTGCGATTAAAGGATCTGATTCTTCTGGTTAACATAGCTACTGCGTCTGAGAATGTATGTTGGTTCAAGTCGCTGGCGGAGAACACTCCTTGTGATATAGGATCAGGAGAACGAATTCTCTTCCATATACTTCCAGCTTCTGATTACTGATGTCTTTTACTCTGAGGTAGATACTGTCTGGACGTGTTGTACAGGTTCTCTGTCACCACAACAGATTCTCTCTCTGTCTCTCTGTCTCTCTCTCTGAACCTCGTTCTTCTTTCGACCATGTTCATGACATCGAGTGCTTTGAGGTGGATGAGTGGTGATGGTTAGTGGGGTAGCTGGGAGACGTAGAACAGGAGAGCCAACACCTGATGGTATGTCTACGTGCGTACCCCGTAGCGATGCAGCGCCTGGAAACGTCGCTCACACAACAGGCTCGTAATCGCTCGACCACTGGTAATGCCAGCTCGTAACTGGACAAAGGTTCCTGGCTAGTGACCCCCCCAAGTGTATTCTAAAGGCTTTATGTAACCATCACCTTGTCGGCCTGAAAGACTTAGTGGTCAGGGCGGATCCATCATATGTATCATTACATTTTTTTTTTCTTGAAGATGATGTCATCAGTCTTCCTGCTGGTCTGAGGATCGAAACTTGTCTTTCCATCTGCTTAACGCTACCATTAGTGAGTTGATACCTTTTCCAGTTTTTTCTTTTTTTTTTTTTTTTACGAGTCGCAAAGCCTTGATTTTTGCCGCAAGGAAGGAGGAATCAGTTGTCATATCTATTAAGGGGTCTTCCTTTGCCGTCAAAGCCCCTAAGAATTCCAGGCTCAATTATCTCGTCTTTTTTACGGTGTTCCATGTTCAGATTTCTACACTGTTTTGGTACTTAACGTTTATGCTAATTTGCGCCACTTCCCTGAACAGGTCTGCTCTACTCCTTTTGAAAAGTCGCTTTTGTCACACTTATTGTGGTGAAATAGACACAGATACCGTTTCTCTGTGATCTCACACTACTTAGCCTTGAATGCAGGTTTCATCCCTGATTGTAGTACTGCAGACAAAGAAGTTGCTGTTGACATTCCTCATCACTCAGAAAAGGCTTGCAACATTCCTGTTTGCTCGTTTCTGGCCGCCTCTGGTAATTGATTTTTGTCTATGCAGCCTGTCGTGAGTTTTCCTCTACCACACTTCGCAGCCTAAACTTTGCTCTTTTACTTCAGCAAAGCTGACTGACCTTGTAAGGTCTACTCATTTGTTCCTTAAAATCTCGCCACTCCTCTGCTCTCTACTTGTTCGGAGAATACAACAAAGTCCCGATTTCTCATTATTCATTTCCACCTCTCCCCGTATTATGAAGAGTTGACGTTGGTGTGTAATAGGAAATTTATAGCTCTCAGAATGTTGGCTGCAGACACATACATAGAGCAAAACCTCAACCATTACACGTAATGTGAATAATCACATTAAGAAAGACTAGGCCCACCGTCGTATCCGCATTGATATTGAACATTTCCTTACTCCGGAACACACTCTTCACATGATCCATCATTAATTCATCCCCTTGGTTCATAGTCACAAAATATTTGTATTGCTTTTCATCACTGTGACACCACTTCTCGCCTAATCTTGATGCCACCTGCTGCAGTTACATCGCAAGACTTAAGTAAATCTCGGCTTGCGTTCATAAACAAAGGCAAAAACTATCATCGAGGAAATCGTCTCCTGTTTCGCCACGTCACGTCATTCATTTCTACCAAACCAGCTTACCCTTTTATAAGCCCATCTGCACCGCTTCGTCTGCTCTTTGATGCACAGATCTCGACAAAGCTCTTGTCCCGATCTGCATTTAGTATCCAACAACTGTTTCTGATAATATGTACACTAAAACAACATTATTTCATCGTAAGTGTTGGAAGCATTCATCGTGCACCATTATTTTCTTCAGCTCATAGCAGAGACAGTTTTCTGGTCATTACTTGACAGTGATGGCCTTACTGACCTTACCAGTCAGTAGTCCTTAAGTCCAAATTCTATCTCTCTCGTCCTTCTAATGTTAATTTCCTGGTCATTTCTCAGAAGTTGTGTGGTCTCTAACCTTCCAGTTGTTCATCTGAATGATTTTCCCACGCCATTTCATTGCCCGTCATCGGTACGTTGTTCTGACCCTCTGAAATGCAAATGTTATCCTTCTTTTAGACTTATTTTCTCGTCTTGCTTCTTGTCAGTGGGAAGTAATTGTTCATGATTGTGTTACGTGTGTTGTAAGTCCGTCACTGACCATCTCTGGTGCAGGTCGCTCCATTGATCGTCTCTGTTGTAGATCACATCATTAATCGTCTCTGGTACAAATAACTCCATCGATCGTCTCTAGTGTAGATCACACCATTAATCGTCTCTGGTGCAGGTCATTCCATTGATCGTCTGTGCTTCTGGTCATATCGTTGACCATCTCTGCCAGGTGGAGGCAGTCAGTCCCCTTGGTCAGTGGTGTTGGGTCATTCCTCATTCCGCTTGCAGTTTGGTCTAACTATGAAGGGTCACTTCGATGATTGTATCAACGGCGATTCGTCCTTATAATCATCTCTGGCTTGGGGTACTTCCATTTATCGTTTCCGTTGTTGGTGAATCTGGCAAGTCATTACTGGCGTAGGGCGTTCCATTGAGAGTTCCAGGTAGTTGTCGGTCGTAGGTTCGAGTTATTGTTTTTGTTAGGCGGTATTAAGGCAGGTGCTTCCACTGTGGCCGTTGCTGATGCAAGCTTATGTATAGGTCTTCACTAGGGGTAGGTCAGTACATTGGTCGCCTCTGGTGTAGGTCGTCACTTGACCGCGTTTGAAGAGGGGTCGTTACAGTGGTA
Organism: Panulirus versicolor; assembly: GCA_032361705.1. NCBI lineage: Eukaryota > Metazoa > Arthropoda > Malacostraca > Decapoda > Palinuridae > Panulirus > Panulirus versicolor. The sequence continues at coordinate 3,676 of JAUUDZ010040053.1, forward strand.
CGACTCTGTTGTTGGTCTTCGCCTTTGGTCACCTGTGGCGTGGGTGTTCTGCGAGCTGGTGTAGTTGTTGGCACGGCTCACTTTGGATGGAGGTTGATGCATGGGCATTACTGCTGTAGATCTTGACATTAGTTGCTCTTGTTGGTGGGGAGGGAGGGAGGGAGAGAGAGAGAGAGACTTGATGGACATATGGATCGATTGATGGATCTCTTGTATGGTGGACTGATTTATTTGATGAATGGATTGACTAACGGAACGATGGATTGGTGTATTATGATGGATGGATGGACTAATTACTTGATTTTGCGGAGTGAGAGCTAATTAGCGATTGCCATATAATTTCTTATTTTACAGTACTGATAGTCTTTACTTCCAGTCACATGACACACGTATAATCTATAATTCATCTGGAATAGTTTTCAGCACTTTATCGGACATCCTTATAAAGGCAGTAGTGTCTGTTCATGTGATAGTAATCGACTTAGAAACACTTGATTGTCAATCATATGAAAAATATAGATTCTAAGATTCTACAGGACTGATGGAGGTCATTCTATATTGCCATTACCTGTCTGTACGTGTGGTCTCGTCCTCTGAAGTTTCTGAGCCATCAAGTAGTCTTTTAAACCCCTGTACACTGCCAGCCATCCATCACCCTAACGCTATAACGGTACTTCCTGACATCCTTAAAACGCCAGCAGACACTTTGCCTCTTTCACAATTCTCCTGTAGCTCAAGCGATGGACTAAGCATACAGTCGACCCCTGGTTCTCTTTCACATGCAGATTCCTGTTATCTGTTCCTGCTAGGTGATAACCACACCGAGGCCTTCTTTCGCCCAGTTCCATCGTTATCGCTTTGCACTATCATGGATTGAATCGCGTCACCCATTTCTCTGAACACCTTTTTGAATTTTTCCAGAAGCTTCTGTTGACCGATGCAATCATCGTCATTCTCTACTTCCCTCGCGGTCTTGGCATTGTCCGCTGACATGTTTAGATACGATTCGAGTCCATCAGACGAGTCATTTATATGCAGCAAAAACAGCAGTGGACCTACGATCATGCTCAGTGGCACGCCATTCGTAACTTCTGCTTACTTCGAGACTGCACCTCTTGTGTTCCAGTAAGTCTGTCATCTACCTGTTGAAGGAGCTTCATTCCTGCCTCTACATCTAGGCTTTGGATCAGGAACTGTGTCAAAGAATAACTGGCTGTCTAGGAACACTCAGTCAACCCATCCCTCTCCTTGATCTAAGATGGAGTTCAGCCTGTCATGGAAATCTCGAATATTGGCTAGACATGACCACCTTCCTTAATGGAATGGAACGGAATGGTCTTAATGGAATAATAATGCAGGTGAAGGGTGTTGCTAGGTGTAGGTGATACTTGGATGATAGCTTACCTTGATGGGAAGGAATTGAATCACAACGTTGGTCATGTAACCCTTTGAGCACGGCGGTACGACCCTTTGAGCACGGCGGTACGACCCTTGGTTATGATGGCCCGGTCTTTGAGCCGACCCTTTATGGATCAACTTAGGTCACGTCGTCCAAGCCTGGTACTGGAGGGCTGTGTCATCGTGGTCGTGGATCGTGCCGTCAGGTTCAGGAGGTTCATAAGGCACAATCAGTGTTGCAGTAGCACTTATACAGTGTGTGTCTGAACGTCATGCTCAGGAGATTTCAGGCAGACACTGTACAGTGCTCCTGCGACACTGGGTGTGCCTTCTGTGTTGGGTGTCTCTGGCATCACGTGTCTCGCGAAGCATGAGGGATATTTCCTGTGCAGCAGCTGGAGGTTTGGAAGCAGAGCGCTGAAGAAAGATACTCAGTTCTCTTACAGTATAGAATGCGTAGATGGTGACCTATGTAGGTCGTCCTTGGTATAATGTTAGAAAAGAAAGGATATATTTTTATATTTGTTAAAACGTTTAATATTTGGGTGTCCGTAGATGAAATGGTGGGATGTTAAATGTTAGATATGAATACAACAGAAGAATTGGTGTGGTTGTGGCAATATATAGTTTCTTTTTTCCCCCGACACTCTCCAACATAACATAAATTGAAAAATAAATCCGCTTATATGTTTCGCTGTGAAATATGGCAAAACGGAATGAACTAAATCTCTTATCACGAACTATCTGAAAATATATTTCGATGCCTCAAAATTGTCCGAAATCATATAATCTGATAAAAGGACATAAATGTTTACATAGAATGGAATATTTTCCGATATCATTATTGTTCACCTGATATTGTTCGCCTGGTATATATGTACAACACACGTCATTTGGATTATCACAGATGATAATCGGTCATTGGTCAGACCACCAATATATTACCTAAAGGCAAATTAGACCTGATATTATTAACAGGATATTGAAAACTGTGGTGTCATCAGTGGCTTACCGTTCATTATATATTAAAAATTTGTGATATTGGTCAATTCGACCTTTGTGTCGGCGACAAGCATATTATGTTTTGTCGCTGATGCAAAGGTCAAACTTCCCGATATGGAATCAAAATTTTGAGTATATGCCGAGCGATAAGCCGCTGATGGCGCCACAGTGGCCCGTCATAAAATGAATTTCAGCAGTAGTATTTGATCCTGTGATAGATGGGAATGATTCATCCTTTACAGGTAACGTTAATGGTTGGAGTCAATTTGGATCCTCGTACCCTCCACATGGCATTTTTCTACGGTAACTCTTAGTCATCATCTAAGCAGACAACAGTCAAAGGAAACTTGTCATTGTCGTCATACACTAAACATTTCTGTTTTTGGTTAAGGTTTCCTTATTCACATGTCCACGTTCTTCCACATCTTCGTCTTGATTAAAGGCTCACATCCAGAGGAGTCCCCTCACTGCATCTGTGGTAACGAACACTTCCTGATAGGAAACGCGTCTCATTTTTCTTTTTGAGAACTTTGAAATGCTTTCACATTTTCAAATAATGCTACTTGATACATTCCATAAGGTTCGACGTACAGATGTTAAGGTGGTCTCATGCAGAGATAATCTATCAGGCCGTACTGTCTCGTAGACCTTTATCAAGAACAGTGATTGTGTGAGGCAGTGGTTCCATGCTCATCAGGTTTGTCTTCTTCAGCCTAGCCTGATTGAGGGCCTAGAGGCTTGCAACTTCAGCCACAGTCTCTCCTAAGCAAAGGTATGGATAAATTGCTCATGTTCGTAACATACTGACTAGTTGCATTTGCTAAAGATGTATATCGCACCGAGACCATTGAGTATAGCGAGCAGTAGTAATGCGACGGTTGAAAGTCAGTGAATCGTGGCACTGTATCTTGGCGAGAACAGAAACCTCTATATTTTCTCTAGCTGAAATAAGAGTTTTATGTTGCTGTTGCTGTTGTTGCATTTGTGAAAGGTAATTTGCTTGTGTGAGTGAAATACAAAGGAATTCAAACATCAGCAGACCATTGAGTCCCTTCGAAGATGTTTGTGATTGTGGAAGATGTCAGAAACTCACAGGTTAGGATGGTAAAAGTTAGAAGGTATATATAAAATACAAAGAGAATAACCTGCAAATTGTCATGGTGACGGATGAATTGTCAAGTGTGTTATCAAACGTACCTACAATACTCCTTTTAATCACTCTAATTAGCAAGTCGTTCCCTGTGTTAATCTTGTTGAAGAAAAAGTACTTCGCCTCATTCGAGGTATATCTTTTTCCCTTTGAGTTTGTATCCATTACTACGAGTAAGATCAGACGATTCAAGTCTTTTTATTAACTTGGTAGATCAAGATTGTCATAGTCTTTGATGGTTTTGAATACTTGTATTAGATCTCTCAGCCTTCTCTTTTCCAGGTTGAATAGATGCAAGTCGTTTAGTGTGCGGTCGTAGAATTTGTTTTTCAGGCCTGGAATCGTTTTGGTAGATCGGCGCAATACTCTATCCATTCTGCCCTATTTCTTTATTTTCTAAGTAGATTGACCGAATCTGAACACACTATTCAAGAATGGAAGAACCATTGAATTGTGAAGAGTGAGTATAATTTCCCCGGACTTAATTCGAAGGCCCTACCCACAAACCCAAGAATTTTGTTCGTTCTTTTCACTGCTTTTGTGCAATGAATGATCGCTTAGTTTTAGGTCACCAGAGATTATTACACCCAAGTCTTTTTGGTCAATAACCTTTTACAGTTCAACAGAATTCGTACTGTAGCTTGTCTTCTCGTTTTTATTAATAAATGTCACGTAACTTAACTTTTGTTAGTAACTTTTGACGCGGAATCTTATCGAAAGTCTTTGTTATAATCTAGATAGGTAATATCAACTGATTTACTTTCATATATGTCGATTATATGAAAAAAGAAATCGAGTAGATTTGTCAGATAAGAGCGATACCGTCGAGAACCTCTTAATCGTTTCTTAAGTGGTGATCCTCTAAATGGTTTACAATGCTAATGCGAAATGATGCTTCCCGTAACTTTTCTAGCTACAGACGCTAAGCTAATAGTCCTCCAGATACGTTTAGAAACGTAGTTTATCTTTCATTTCTACACAAAAATGAAGTCGACATTCTCAACGGCGACAACAGTTTTTACCACGGGAGCTTTAACAAAGAGCAGGACACCCCCGCCTACTTTGTTTCCCCTTTTCCTATTAAGCAGAGTGTAACCTGAAACTGAGTATTCGAAGAGGCAATCTCTGTCGCTGAGACCTAACCCAGATTTGGAAAAAGGCAATCGCATCTCAATAGCCTTCTAAAGCTGTTGTTACTAACTTCTGAGATTTTCTGGCGTATTCTCCGAGTATTAACGTAAGATATTTTTCAACGAAACTGAGACCTATTTGGAAAGCTACTTACATGCAGGCGTGCCTGTTGTCACCAGCATGAACCATAAGAAAGCTATATAGCTAACTCGTTCTTTCTTAAGTACAGGACCAAGAACGACCCACATGAACAGTGTGTACAGCACACAGGAGGTATGAGATGCAGGTGTTGTTACTGCTAAGTTAGCTAATTCAGCTTTTGTGGTATTGAGATTTTGTCACTTTAATGAAAATGGTGAGAATATTGTATTATGTTTGGTGTAAATACTTTCACTCTCGTCATTGGATCCCAAGTACTTTAAGTTAGATCCAATAGTTCCTGTATTCCTTATGACGTGTGCATCCGCTGCTGTTTTATTGTCCTGTAGGTTAACCTGCCCGTCATGCAGAGATGGCTCTTACATTCGTCTTTGGTGGATTACTTCTCCTGCATGGCTCCTGCGGCCGTCAAACAGTAGTTTTACGGCATCATAAGTTGGTGATAAGTGACGCTCTTTGGTGGGCATAATTAGACTCGAGCTAGTTCCATCGTCTGCTTTCTTAGCAGCTTCTCTGCAGTACCGGATCATGCTGTACATAGCTCTTCGTCTGTTTTATCTAATGTCGAAAATAGCATTAAAGTTTCCCCGTAATGATAATGACATGAAACCTGGGGATGTTGCTGCGTTGGGAAACATTGTGATCCTTTACAACAGTGTCTCTTATTAAAGATGGACAAGCTAAGTTAGAGGTGCTGGCTCCGTGTCTCTCTCTATCTGTGTGTCTTTCCAAAACTATGGAAGGATGTACTTTTGGGCGGGAAAGTAATCCACAGGGATCGCTTCATTTGGAATCTTACATGATTCCACACCTGATCATGTTCCAGTGCAAGTACTGCTGTTAGTATTATGAAAGACAATCTTTTAATAGATTTTACCTAACACTCTTGGTTCAACGAACAACCTCTTCATGGAGTCCGCGTTCCTTCTTATTCTAAATGTTCGTTTCGTGTATTCGATTAGAATAACTCTTAAGGATCCTCCGTAACTCAATATGTCTCAAGCAAGATTGATCAAGCAAGTGTAGAGACGGTTTCTCAAGTATCACAGTGCTTCCATAACTGTTAGCGATTCAGGTGTCATTGTCATACAAATTCCGGTTAATGTGGGGTTTAAGATGAATTAACTCGTTTCAAGTTTTTACAAGAAGAATCAGACACCTTGCGGGGTCGACGAGAGATTTTATTTAACGAAATCTAATTTAGTCATATGATCGTATACATACCTTGGAGACGTTAGTATCGTAAATCAAGAGCAAGAAGTGTTGTATGTATTCTGTCTATACAGTGAAAGAATCCCTTGTTGTCCATTTTATACAACTGTGCAAAAAAAAGTAAGCCTGTAACGATGTTGTCAGGCTGTTTAGTAGTCACGATTCCTTCCTAGAGATGAAAACACGAAGCTAACAAGGGAAGCGAAAGTCTAACCCTTAAAGTCCAGCAGAAAAATTACGATATCTGGTAAACTTTTTTAATCTCCTCAGTAATGCTTGCCGTGAAACGTTGCTGGCAAGTCTGAATGCCACCGGAGCTTTAGAAGAAACCCTTACGACTTAACTCTTACTGAGAAATATTGAGATATGGACAGAAGAAACAATGGAACGTGTGTCTTCGTTTACAAGAACCTGGCAAAGTTCATCTGCTTCTCAAAAGATGAAGTGGAAGATGAAGTAAGACTCTACTGGCAAACTCATCATTAATTATGATAATGATGATAATTATAATGATAATAGTAATGATAATGATAATGGTAATAATGATGATAATAGTAATAATGATGATGACTAGTAATGTAACATGAAAAATGATGAATAGTTGAAAATGACGTGAGACAATAATGATGATTAGCCTTATGATTACTGCCCTGTTGGTGGTGCTTTTACCGTTGTTATTTCAGTTATTACCACAGTCAGCAGTATCATCCTTCCCTACACTGCCATACCACTTTGTAATGTCTCTTTTATATCATTTACCTTCGCATTTCACGTGCACAAGGTTGGGTCTCTCCCACCTCCTATCCGCCCTTTTGAGTCATTTCTTTCGTACATCATTGTGGAATATATATTTCCTTTGTCAACGACACTCACTTCCCCACCACATCTTTGACCTAAGAAGCCAACAGACCTTTTACGTTACCAACTTCTGTCACTCGCACGTTTATGATTTCCTGCTGGAGAGAGAGAGAGAGAGAGAGAGAGAGAGAGAGAGAGAGAGAGAGAGAGAGAGAGAGAGAGAGAGAGAT
>JAUUDZ010040064.1:0-10754 GCA_032361705.1 Panulirus versicolor
AGACTGTGGTCACATCACGCACAATCATATACTCTCTCTGACTTATTTGTCGTCAACAAAGACATTAACAAATGGAGACAAAGACAAAATCAGATACGTTTCATGTGATAGAAAAGTATATTTTTTGGGGCAGATAAATACAGTGAATCATTGGTTGTGTTTGTGAACTGAAACAGACAAATGCAATGAATCATTTGTTGTGTTTGTGAACTGAAACAAAAACAAATACAGTGAATCATTGGTTGTGTTTGTGAACTGAAACAAAGACAATTATAGTGAATCATTCGTTGTGTTTGTGAACTGAAACAAAGAGATATACAGTGAATCATTGGTTGTGTTTTTGAACTGAAACAGACAAATGCAGTGAATCATTGGTTGTGTTTGTGAACTGAAACAAAGAGAAATCAGATACGTTTCACGTGATACAAAAGTATATATATATTTGGCAAACAAATGCAGTGAATCATTTATTGTATTTGTCAACTGACTGAACTTAACTGTATTATAGAAAATGGTCAGTGTTGTGTTTGTGAACTGACTGAACTTAACTGTGTTATAGAAAATGGTCAATGTTGTGTTTGTGAACTGAATAAACTTTTCTTTGTTATAGAAAATGATCAATGTTGTGTTTGTGAACTGAATAAACTTAACTGTGTTATAGAAAATGGTCAATGTTGTGTTTGTGAACTGAATAAACTTTTCTGTGTTATAGAAAATGGTCAATGTTGTGTTTGTGAACTGAATAAACTTTTCTGGGTTATAGAAAATGGTCAATGTTGTGTTTGTAAACTGAATAAACACTTCTGTTATAGAAAATGGTCAATGTGACCCAATTTTCGTGTGGCAGTGGCGATGATGATGATGATGATGATGTGTTTGTTTGTTCCTTTTAGGAAACAGCAGCAGCAACAGCAGGCTGACTAACCCCCACCCACCCCCAGAGCTCCTGCCTGTTGTTGCTGTACTCACTTGTTACTCGTCCACCAAAACAGTGAGTCAGTGACTCATCGTTGATCTGAAACGGTGGAGTTAAAAAAAAGAGAACAAAAGTCTGTCAAGTGAGACTGAAGACCAGAAACTTGGCTAGTGGTTGAATATCGTGTTGTGTGACCACCTCGAAAATGTTTAAGATGTGTTGACTAATCTGGTGCAAGGCTAGTCCCTCGTGACTAATGGTTGTGTCACAACCCTAGCTAGACCTGCTCACTCATGACTGATGGCTGTGTCACAACCCTAGCTAGAAACCTACTCACTCGTGACTGATGGTTGTGTCACAACCCTAGCTAGACCTGCTCACTCGTGACTGATGGCTGTGTCACAACCCTAGCTAGACCTGCTCACTCGTGGCTGATGGCTGTGTCACAACCCTAGCTAGACCTGCTCACTCGTGACTGATGGCTGTGTCACAACCCTAGCTAGACCTACTCACTCGTGACTGATGGCTGTGTCACAACCCTAGCTAGACCTGCACGGCGGAGGAAGGTAAGTAACATAATAACTTATTTATTATCTTGTTTGGTTATGATGGGTTATATGTTGTACGTTGTTTGATCATGTTCCATCAGTTATAGGTTATATGTTGTACGTTGTTTGATTATGTTTCATCAGTTATCGGTTATATGTTGTACGTTGTTTGGTTGTGATCATGTTTTATCAGTTATAGGTTATATGTTGTACGTTGTTTGATCATGTTTCATCAGTTGTAGGTTATATGTTGTGAGTTGTTTCATTGTGATCATGTTTCATCAGTTATGGGTTATATGTTGTACGTTGTTTGATCATGTTTCATCAGTTATAGGCTATATTTTGTACACTGTTTGATCATATTTCATCAGTTGTGGGTTATATGTTTCATTGAAACAAGGAAATGGACGATATTGAACCGAGGAAATGGGCGACATTGAAACGAGGAAATAGGCGACATTGAACCAAGGAAATGGGCGACATTGAAAGAAGGAAATGGGCGACATTGAACCGAGAGAATGGACGATATTGATACGAGGAAATGGGCGATATTGAACCGACGAAATTGATGACAGTGAACCGAGGAAATGGACGACATTGAACTGAGGAAATAGACTACATTAAATCGAGGAAATGGAAGACATTAAACCGAGGAAATGGACGACATTGAACCGAGGAAATGGACGACATTGAACCGAGGAAATGGACGACATTGAACCTAGGAAATCTACGACATTGAATCGAGGAAATGGACGACAATGAACCGAGGAAATGGGTCGATGTTGAACGAGGAAATGGACGACAGTCAACCGAGGAAATGGACGACATTGAACCGAGGAAATGGACGATATTGAACCGTGAAATGGAAGACATTGACCCGAGGAAATGGAAGTTATTGTACCGAGGAAATGGGCGACATTGGACCGAGGAAATGAACGAAATTTAATCGAGAAAATGGACGACAATGAACGGAGGAAATGTACGACAATGAACCGAGGAAATGGACGACATTGAAACGAGGAAATGGATGACATTGACCCAAGGGAATGGTCGACATTGAACCAAGGAAATGGACGATATTGAAGCGAGGAAATGGAGAACAGTGAACCGAAAAAATAAATGATATTGAACAGAGGAAATGGACGACATTGAACCGAGGAAATGGACGACATTAAACCTAGGAAATGGACAACATTGAACAGAGGAAATGGCCGACATTGACCCGAGGAAATGGACGAAATTGAACCAAGGAAATGGGCTACATTGACCGAGGAATTGGGCGACATTGAACCGACGAAATATACGATATTTAGCCGCGGAAATGGCGATATTGAACTGAGGAAATGGACGAGAGTGAACCAAGGAAGTGGACGACATTGAACCGAGGAAATGGACGACAATTAACCGAGGGAATGGACGACAGTGAACCGAGGAAATGGACGACATTGATCGCAGGAAATGGACGACATTGAACCGAGGAAATGAACGACATTGAACCGAGGAAATGGACGACATTGAACCGAGGAAATGGACGATATTTAACCGAAGAAATGGACAACAGTGAACCGAGGATATTGATGATATTGAACAGGGGAAAGGACGACATTGAACGGAGGAAATGGACGACATTGAAACGAGGAAATGGACGACATTTAATCGAGGAAATGGACGACATTAAACCAAGGAAATGTACGATATTGAACATATGAAATGGACAACATTGAACCGAGGAAATGGACGACATTGAACCGAGGAAATAGACGACATTGAACCGAGGAAATGGACGACAATGATCCGAGGAAATTGGCGACATTGAAACGAGGAAATGGACGACACTGAACCGAGGAAATGTTCGACAGTTAACCGAAGAAATGAACGACACTGAACCGAGTAATTTAACGACACTGAACCCCGAAAATGGACAACATTGAACCGAGGAAATGGACGACACTGAACTGAGGAAATGGACGATATTGAACCGAGGAAATTTACAACAGTGAACCGAGGAAATGAATGACATTGAACCGAGGAAATGGACGATATTGAACCGAGGAAATGGGCGTCATTGTACCGAGGAAATGGACGATATTGAGACGAGGAAATGGACGATATTGAACCGAGGAAATGGACGACATTGAACCGAAAAAATGGACGACATTCAACCGAGGAAATGGGCGATATTGAACCGAGGAAATGGACGATATTGAACCGAGAAAATGGACGACATTGAACCGAGGAAATGGACGATATTGAACCGAAGAAATTGACAACATTGAACTGATTATATGGATGATATTAAGCAGAGGAAATGGACGACATTCAACATAGGAGATGGACGACATTAAAATGAGGAAATTGACAACATTAAACCGAGGAAATGGACGACATTGAACCGAGGAAATGGACAATATTGAACCGAGGAAATGGACGACAGTGAACCGAGGAAATGGACGACATTGAACAGAGGAAATGGACGATATTAAACCGAGGAAATGGACGATAATTGAACCGAGGGAATGGACAAAATTGAACCGAGGAAATGGGCGACATTGAACCGAGGAAATGGACGACATTGAACCGAAAAAATGGACGACATTCAAGTGAGGAAATGGGCGACATTGAACCGAGGAAATGGACGATATTGAACCGAGGAAATGGACGACATTAAACTGAGGAAATTGACGACATTGAATCGAGGAAATGGACTACATTAAACCGAGAAAATGGACGACATTGAACCGAGAAAATGGACAACATTGAACCGATTAAATGGACGACATTGAACCAAGGAAATGGTCGATATAGAACTGAGGAAATGGACGACAGTGAACCGAGGAAATGGAAGACAGTGAAACGAGGAAATGGACAACAATGAACCGAGAAAATGGACGACATTGAACCGAGGAAATGTACGACATTGAAACAAGGAAATGGACGTCACTTAACCGAGGAAATGGACGACACTTAACCGAGGAAATGGACGACACTGAACCGAGGAAATGGACAACCTTCAACCGAGGAAATGGACGACATTGAACCGAAGAAATGGACGATATTGAAACGAGGAAATGGACAACAGTAAACCGAGGAAATGGACGACATTGAATCGAAGAAATGGACGACATTGAACCGAGGAAATGGCCGACATTAAACCGATTAAATGGACGATTTTGAACCGAGGAAATGGTCGATATTGAATCGAGGAAATGGACGACGTTGAACGGAGGAAATGGGAAACATTGAACAGAGGAAATAGACGATATTGATCCGAGGAAATGAACGATATTGAAACGAGGAAATGGACAACAGTGAACCGAAGAAATGGACAATATTGAACAGAGGAAATGGACGATATTTAACGTAGGAAATGGACGAAATTGAAAGGAAGAAATGGGAAACATTGAAACGAAGAAATGGACGATATTGAGCCGAGGAAATGGACGATATTGAAGGAAGGAAATGGCCGATATTGAACCTAGGAAATGCCGACACTGAACCGTGGATATGGACAACATTGAACCGAGGAAATGAACGACATTGAACCGAGGAAATAGACGATATTGAAACGAGGAAATGGACAACAGTGAACTGGGAAATGGACGATATTGAACCGATGAAATGGTCGACATTGAACCCAGGAAATGTACGACATGGAACCGAAGATATGGACGAAATTGAACCGCGGAAATGGGCGACATTGCACCGAGGAAATGGACGATATTGAACCGAGGAAATGGACGATATTGACACAAGGTAATGGGCGATTTTTATCCGAGGAAATGGACGACAGTGAACTTAGGAAATGGACGACATTGAACCGAGAAAATGAACGACATTGAACCGAGGAAATGAACGACAACGAACCGAGAGAATGGACGACAGTGAACCGAGGAAAAGGACGACATTGAACCGAGGAAATGGACGACATTGAACCAAGGATATGGACGATATTGAACCGAGGAAATGGACGATATTTAACCGAGGAACTGGACGGCATTGAACCGAGGAAATTGACGATATTGCACACAGGAAATGGACGATATTGAACAGAGGAAATGGACGATACTTAACCGAGGAAATGGGCGACATTGAACCGAGAAAATGGACAATATTGAAACGAGGAAATGGACGACACTAAACCGAGGAAATGGACGACATTGAACCGAGGAAATGGGCGACAATGAACCGAGGAAATGTACGATAGTTAACCGAGGAAATGGACGACACTGAACCGAGTAAATCAACGACACTTAACCGAGGAAATTGACAACATTGAACCGAGGAAATGGACGATATTGAACCGAGGATATGGACGATATTTAACCGAGGAAATGGACAACAGTGAACCTAGGAAATGGACGACATTGGACTGAGGAAATGGACGATATTGAGCCGAGGAAATGGACGACAATGAACCGAGGAAATGGCTTACATTGAACCGAGGAAATGGACGATATTGAAACGAGGAAATGGACAACAGTGAACCGAGGAAATAGACAATATTGAACTGACGAAATGGGCGACATTGAACCGAGGAAATGTACGACGTTGAACCGAGGAAATGGACGATATTGAACTGAAGAAATTGGCGACATTGCACCGAGGAAATGGACAAAAATAAACCGAGGAAATGGGAGATTTTTAACAAAAGAAATGGACGACAATGAACTGAGGAAATGGACGACACTGAACCGAGGAAATGGACGACATTGAACCGAGGAAATGAACGACAATGAACTGAGGGAATCGACGACATTGAACCGAGGAAATGGACGACATTGAATCGAGGAAATGGACGATATTGAACAGAAGAAATGGAGAACAGTGAACTGAGGACATGGACGATATTGAGCAGAGGAAATGGACGACATTGAAACTAGGAGATGGACGACATTAAAATGAGGAAATTGACAACATATAACCGAAGAAATGGACGACATTGAACCGAGGAAATGGACAATATTAAACCGAGGTAATGGATGACAGTGAACCGAGGAAATGGACGACACTGAACAGAGGAAATGGACGATATTGAGCCGTGGAAGTGGACGATAATTGAACCGAGGGAATGGACAAAACTTAACCGAGGAAATGGGCGACATTGAACCGAGGAAATGGACGACATTCAACCGAAAAAGTGGATGACATTCAAGCGAGGAAATGGGCGACATTGAAAAGAGGAAATGGACGATATTGAACCGAGGAAATGGACGACATTAAACCGAGCAAATGGACGATATTGAATCGAGAAAATGGACGACATTAAACCGAGAAAATGGACGACATTAAACCGAAAAAATGTACAACATTGACCAGATTAAATGGACGACTTTGAACCAAGAAAATGAACGATATAGAACAGAGGAAATGGACGACAGTGAACCGAGGAAATGGACGACAGTGAAACAAGGAAATGGACGACAATGAACCGAGGAAATGGACGACATTGAACCCAGGAAATGTACGACATTGAACCAAGGAAATGGACGACACTTAACCGAGGAAATGGACGACACTTAACCGAGGAAATGGACGACACTGAACCGAGGAAATGGACAACCTTGAACCGAGGAAATCGACGACATAGAACCGAAGAAATGTACGATATTGAAACGAGGAAATGGACGACATTGAACCGAGGAAATGGGAGACATTGAACTGATTAAATGGGCGATATTGAACCGAGGATATGGACGATATTGAATCGACTAAATGGACGACATTGAACGGAGGAAATGGGAAACATTGAACAGAGGAAATGGACGATATTGAGCCGAGGAAATGGACGATATTGAACCGAGGAAATGTGCGATATTGAACAGAGGAAATGGTCGACAGTGAAGTGAGGAAATGGACGACATTGAACCGAGGAAATGGACGTCACTCAAACTAGGATATGAACGACTATGAACCGAGGGAATTGACGACAGTGAACCGAGGAAATGGACGACATTGAACCGAGGAAATGGACGGCATTGAAGCGAGGAAATGGACGACAATGAACCAAGGAAATTGACGATATTTAACCGAGGAAATGGACAACAGTGAACCGAGGAAATTTACGATATTGAACAGAGGAATTGGACGATATTTAACCGAGGAAATGGACGAAATTGAAATGAGGAAATGGGAAACATTGAAACGAGGAAATGGACGATATTGAGCCGAGGAAATGGACAATAATGAACCGAGGAAATGGGCGATGTTAAAGCGAAGAAATGGACGACAGGTAACCTAGGAAATGGACGACATTTAACCGAGGAAATGGATGACACTGAACCGAGGAAATGGACAATATTGAACCGTGGAAATGAACGACAGTGAACCGAAGAATTGGACGACAATGAACCAAGGAAATGGACGATATTTAACCGAGGAAATGGACAACAGTGAACCGAGGAAATTTACGATATTGAACAGATGAAATGGACGATATTTAACCGAGGAAATGGACGAAATTGAAAGGAGGAAATGGGAAACATTGAAACGAATAAATGGACGATATTGAGACTAGGGAATGGATGATATTGAACCGAGGAAATGGGCGATATTGAACCGAAGAAATGGACGACAGTTAACCGAGGAAATGGACGACACTGAACCGAGGAAATGGACTACATTGAACTGAGGAAATGAACGACATTGAACCGAGGAAATGGACGATATTGAAACGAGGAAATGGACGATATTTAACCGAGGAAATGGTCGACATTGAAACGAGGAAACGAACGATATTGAAACGAGAAAATGGACAACAGTGAACCGACTAAATGGATGGTATTGAACCGAGGAAATGGACGATATTGAACGTAGGAAATTGTCGATTTTGAACCGAGGAAATGGACGACAATGAACTGAGGAAATGTACGACATTTAACCGAGGAAATGGACGACATTGAACCGAGGAAATGAACGAAAATGAACCGAGGGAATCGACGACAGTGATCCGAGGAAATGGACGACATTGAAACGAGGAAATATACGTCATTGAACCGAGGAAATGGATGACATTAAACCGAGGAAATGGACGATATTGAGCCGAAGAAATGGACAACAGTGAACTGAGGAAATGGACGATATTGAACAGAGGAAATGGACGACATTCAAACTAGGAGATGGACGACATTAAAACGAGGAAATGGACAATATTGAACCGAGGAAATGGACGACATTGAACCGAGGAAATGGACATTATTGAACCGAGGGAATGGACGACATTGATCCGAGGGAATGGACGATACTGAACCGAGGAAATGGACGACATTGAACCGAAGAAATAGACGACATTCAAGCGAGGAAATGGGCGATATTGAACAGATGAAATGGACGACATTGAACCGAGGAAATGGACGACATTGAACCGAGGAAATTGACGACAATGAACCAAGGAAATGGACGATATAACCGAGGAAATGGATAACAGTGATCCGAAAAAATTTACGATATTGAACAGAGGAAATGGACGATATTTAACCGAGGAAATGGTCGAAATTGAAAGGAGGAAATGGGAAACATTGAAACGAGGAAATGAACGATATTGAGCCGAGGAAATGGACGATATTGAACCGAGGAAATTTGCGATATTGAACCGAGGAAATAGACAACAGTTAACCGAGGAAATGGACGACATTGAACCGAGGAAATAGATGACACTGAACGGAGGAAATGGACAACATTGAACCGAGGAAATGAACGACATTGAACCGAGGAAATGGACGATAGTAACACGAGGAAATGACAACAGTGAACCGAGGAAATGGACGATATTGAACTGAGGAAATGGGCGACATTGAACCCAGGAAATGTACTACATTGAACCGAGCAAATGGACGATATTGAATCGAGTAAATGGACGACATTAAATCGAGGAAATGGCCGATATTGAACCGAGGAAATGACGATATTGAACCGAGGAAATGGGCGAGATTGAAGCGACGAAATGGGCGACATTGAATCGAGGAAATGGACGATAGTGAACCGAGGAAATGTACGACAGTTAACCGATTAAAGGAACGACATTGAACCGAATAAAAGGACGACATTAAACCGAGGAAATAGGCTACATTGAACCGAGGAAATAGGCGACATTGAACCAAGGAAATGGGCGACATTGAAACGAGGAAATGGGCGACATTGAACCGAGAAAATGGACGATATTGAACCGAGGAAATGGGCGATATTGAAACGAGGAAATGAACGACATTAAACCAAGGAAATTGACGACATTGAACCAAGGAAATTGACGACATTGAACCGAGGAAATCGACGACATTGACCCTAGGAAATGGACGACATTGAATCGAGGAAATGGACGACATTGAACCGAGGAAATAGTCGACAGTGAACACAGGAAACGGATGACAGTGAACCGAAAAAATCGACGACAATGAAGCGAGGAAATGGACGACATTGAACTGAGGAAATGGACGACATTTTACCGAGGAAAAGGACGACATTGAACCAAGGAAATGTACGACATTGAACTGAGGAAAAGGACGATATTGAACCGATCAAATGAACAACAGTGAACCGAGGAAATGGACGATATTGAAGAGAGGGAATGGACGACATTTAACCGAAGAAATGGATGACATTAAAGCGAAGAAATGGACGAAATTGAACCGAGGAAATTGACGATATTGAACCAAGGAAATGGATGATATTGAACCAAGGAAGTGGACGACATTGAACCGAGGAAATGGACGACATTAAGCCGAGGAAATGGACGACATTAAACCGAGGAAAGGGACAACATTAAACCGAGGAATTGCACTACATTGAACCAAGGAAAAGGACGATATTGATCCGAGGAAATGGACGACAGTGAACCAAGGAAATGGACGACATTTAACCGAGGAAATGGACGTCATTGAACCGAGTAAATGGACGACAGTTAACCGATGAGATATACGACACTGATTCGAGGAAATGGACGACCTTCAACCGAGGAAATGGACAACTTTGAGTGGAAGAAATGGACGACATTGAACCGAGGAAATGGGCGACATTGAACCGAGGATATGGATGATATTGAACCGAGGAAATGGACGACAGTGAACTGAGGAAATGGACGACATTGAACAGAGGAAATGAACGACATTAATCCGAGGAAATAAACGACAACGAACAGAGGGAATTGACGACAGTGAACCGAGAAAAATGACGACATTGAAGAGAGGAAATGGACGACATTGAACCTAGGAAATGGACGACATTGAACCTAGGAAATGGACGACATTGAACCGAGGAAATGGACGACACTGAACCGAGTAAAAGTACGACAGTTAACT
>JAUUDZ010040107.1:0-10753 GCA_032361705.1 Panulirus versicolor
CCCGGCGGTACGATCCTTAAGTGCTGATGGCGTTATCTGTAATGATGCAAAAATTTTTGGGAGGACGTTGCTCGACAGACTACTGCACAGAATCGGAGAACATGTGTGAAATATCATGGTTTCACGCGTGGCAAAAGTGTACACAACTGTACACTACTTTCCTAATAGTTCATGGGGACAGACGGCATAAGTACATCACATTTCTTGATCTAAAAGCTGCATTTGATATTGCTAAATGACAAATTATTTTGTATGAGTTAGCAAAAATGGATATAGGTGGCCGGCTTCTGTGCTGGATACTCTGCCACCTCACTAACAGTCTCTCCTATGTTGTTTCAAGGTAACAAAAGTGAAGTTAGACATGCTCCTTGTCACTCCTCAAGGTGGAGTACTAAGCCCCACCTTGTTCAGTGTATTAACCAATGCATTACAGACATCATTTCCAGAGAGTTCCATATATACTGGAACACTGTTGAAAGCAAACCGTTTTACATGAGTTTTGAGTTCTGGTATGTGTCCGATAATCCGCTTCATAGGTTTTTTCTTTGCTGGGTGAGCTTTAGCTGTGACTTCTTAAGATCTTCAGTTCTATCTCGCCTCCTGTAAAGTTCTCGTCTTGCTCCGTTCTAGCCTAGAACTGTTGTGCCTGTTTGGATTACCAAAGTGTTTGAAACATATTTGCTCTGTTTTGGCTCTCGATAGTGTCGCACACATCTCGTTGATCACATCCTCCCAGTTCATTCGTTTACTGTTAAAACTTTTGTTACTGAAAGTAACTCTACTGTTTCGTGTGTGCTGACTAGTTAGTTGTGCATCCAAGCTTGATTTTACTTCAGTCAGGTTATGATCAGATTATAAAGTATCTAAGATGACGTATATCAGATCCACGTTATTTGATAAGATTGTCTAGAATTTTATATCCTCTGATTAGTTTTATTTGGTGGCTGAGGGAGAGCTCTCCTCTTAGTCTGAATAACTATTGTTTCACCTGTTCGTTCGAGCCGTTTCCAGTGTAAGTATTTTCCGCTTCGGTGTTATTTCCCGCCTCACTTCATTTAATGAATGGTCGGTTAAAGTCTCCTCAGACAGTTATATTTGGGACTTGGTTTCTGAGGAGGTCGAGACATGATTTTGTTTCTAATTTGTTCCGTAGATTGAGGCGGCTAAGCATTAGGTGGTGTATACATTACTACAGTGACCAAGTTTGGGTTTTCAATCTTGACAACGAATGCTTCCACATCATCATTTGAGGAGTTCATTTGTTATATAACATAAGAGCACCCACTACATACAGTCCAACCCCTTCAAATGATCTTTTTAGTCCTGTCACATATGTACAGGTTGTAATTTGGTATCCGCGCCTCGCTATTCATATGGTCTTTAGTGTGTGTGTTTCAGTGAAAGCCAGAATTACTGTACTTTACTCAGCAGGCCATTTGTGAATGGAATTTTACATGTATGTTGGTATATATATGAAGGACGTTACATGGCTTGTCTCGGCTTTGGGGGTTAATATGCTTTTGTTATGATGGGTTTGGCAGAGAGCTTTCAGTTCCTTCACCATTCTCAAGAGGGAAGCCATTGTCATCTCTTACTACTGGTAGTTCTTCCCTGCCCCTCTTTATCATCTCTCTGTCATCAGAACTTTTATTTTGATGGTGCACGAGGATGTGGGGCACAAGGGATATTTCTCATTCCCTGATATGTGTTGATCACAGTACTCGTTCAAGCAGCGCTTAATCTCTTGTGATTGTTTGCACAATTCTGGATGGTAGACTCGGAATCCTTCCCCATACCGGCATTAACATTTCTTCCGACAGTGCAAACATTTTCTATGATGTTTAAATCTACGTTTTATCCCAGTACTGTATTCCAGTCTTGCCATACATGCAATTTTTATTCGTGTACTATCTACAACCACAATGGTCATTATACACTTGGCATTAATCATTATTCTCACAAAACAACTCTACATTAGTCAGAAAACAAACAGTCTCGCTGGAGCAAAAAATCCATATTCTCACTCTACCTTCTCCACTGTTTTCACATCCAAATCTATTTTTACATTGTTGGTTGTATCATTCGTAGACGTGCTGATGCGCGCGCGCACACACACACACACACACACACACACCGTAAGAACATCGTGTTCTATTGTGCGACCACCCTCAGCCCCACACACAACCTTTTTTTCTTCTATGGTAGAAACGGTCGCATATTACCAAGAGTACTTATTTCCTAATCAAAATCTCTCGTGGACAACATTATTCCCTGTACCATTTTACCATAAATGGTTAGTATTATTACTTTTACATAGTATCTAAAAGTGTCACTATCAAAATGTTCTTTCATCCTACAGTTGTTCAGTTATTGTTCACACTCGATCAGTGTTCTTGTCTGTCTCGTACATATGTTAGAGGTAACGTCCATTTCATCTGTAGCAGTTGCACATTTAGCTCGCATATCTACAGTCTCGTTTGGATAAATCTCATCATAAGAACGGATCCAATGAAAGTGAACATTAATTTTCTTGATCATGTGCTTACATTATAACACAGTACCCTCATAAACAGGATTAGTACCAACAATTAAGAGATTCCAGTGTTCTTGTACCACCAAAAGATATATATACAGCCTGATAGAGCGTCGAAAATTCTCTGCAACCCTGTACGTAGAGGGAATACCATTAGACAGTGGAATACTCAGTGTTCTTTCATTTTTCCCTCCACATGTATTAAACTGCCATGACGATATTCCACAGCCTCCTCTTCGTTCTTCATTCAGTGAAGCATCACAGAAAACGTTCATCGTATTTTTCTTTTTGTTTGACACATCAGTCACTTGACTGCACCACGCACTCAAGACACATGGTCTTATTCCTAGTTAATGGCTTGATAAGCACACCCGCTCTCTCTCCCTCTCAGGGTAGACAAGTATTCCTTCCCTCCCGCATTGTGTAACACAACTGACCAACCTTGTACATGACCATTCGGTCCTTCACATTCCTCACAAATTCCACGTTTTTCCTACGACGTAACCTTGAGCAATATAAAGCCTTCCTCCTTCTCTTAGTAATTTTATTACATTTTTTCACGTTAATTTCTTGTATTGTCATGATTACTATGCAAACTTAATTCCATTATCATTGCATTAAGCGTTGAATGTCATCCAGTATGACTCATATTGCTTCATTCTGTATCGTTTCATGTTTAACCAGTTGTACTTGAACCCAACACCATCAAGTCTGGGCAGCACAGTTAACGATGTGTCAGTACTTGTGTACATGGTACGTGGGGTGGGTATTCCCATGACGACTTTCATAAAATCAGTGTTCTTTACCTCATTATCCAAGACAAGATCCTCTCTGGTGATGACCTCATTTAACCTACTAATTAGCCAAGTGACCTTCTCCGCGGGTTGAACCATCCCCGCCACCAGAACCTCTTCACCTGGATCCTCACACCCCTGCTGCCCAGTGTGTTTTCCTTCCAGTAATTCCATACGTCACTAAGCTTTGTGTTTCCTCCTCAAGCTTAGCAAGTTGACTTACCAAAGCACTAACAACAGTGACGTCAGACACGTCCTGTGGCCGGTGACGTGACGTGTTCACTGCCTGACTATGTTCTGTGATGCCAGCCTCGGGAACCCCCGAGTCGGCCGCCCACACAGGTTACCACACAGCCCCTACCTGCAGGTGGTTCACCACGACCACTTAGTGCAGGATACCAGGCATGTGTCGCCGGCGGGTCCAGGTCAACAAGCTGTGTATATTGCGTCAACATTTGTTCCTTTAGCAGATATTTTACGTTTTTTATCATGCTTGACTGACTGCATTATGAGCCTGACCACCATGAAAGTACTTGGCGAGGGCGGTGGGGAAGATTTTCCTCCCTCCTTTATTTTCTCGGCACACTTCTTAATGTGATATTTCTTCCCACTGGACTTGCATGTAGTATCATATTGACACAGCCAAGCCCTATGTCCATAACGACAGCAAGTGAAGAAGAGAGGCGGAAACTCAGATCATCACCAGGTTCCAGATTCTTTCTTTCTGTCCCATCTCGAGCGAAAGTCCACGTCAAGGCTGGGCCTTGATTGAAATATAGAGATGTATGAAAAGAAAAAAATAAGACAAGGGAAAGTATTTACAAATTTTGGAGGAAGTGAAAAACTTGTCTTTTAGATGAGTTATTTGGAAAGACATGGCACGGTAGAGAGTTGCAAAGCTTTGACATGTAGAGAAAGAAGCAGTTATCAAGACTGCCCGCCCTTGAGGTGCTGATGTCCACCCGGTAATCATGTGATGCAGCAACTTGCCGAGTATTGCGTGGTCTAGCTCATGGTGTGGGCACACAAGCAGCCAGCTCTCTGCAGCAAAAACCAAAGTAATACCTATAGAAGAGGGAAAGTGAAGAGGGAGTGTGAACCAACATTGCGGCGTAAAGCACGAGGGTCAGGTTTGGAAATTAGCGTGGACAGTTAATTAGTCGGGCCACTTTCGACTCAACCCTGTCAAGTAAGATGTAGAGCTAGAACTACCCCAGATATAAGAGCAGTACTACATACAAGGACACGTCAATCCTTCGTATAAACGGAGCAACCATTCTGAAGAAGTGTTTCGACATCTAAACGGGACACCCAGTTTAGAGTGGATGTTACAGTAACACCAAATATGTTCATTGAATCAAGAGGTGGAATTGCAGAACCGTCAAAGGAGACACAAGAGTTAACTAGTTTTCGATAGAGATGGATAGAAACTAGATTTCGTCTACCCCACTGAGATATACTGTCCGTCACGAGTTTATTAAGGAAGCTGTGTCAAGGCGAGATGTAGATCGAGAGAGAGGAGGAGGAGCAGAATTGAAGGATGTGGATGTTGGGTCGTCGGTAAGTGCATTTGATTATTTGTGGAAGAGAAGAAAAAAGTTGAAAAGAAAAAGTGTAGGGGACAGGACTGAATCATGAGGAACACTGCTGTTGATGGAGAAAAGGGGGAGATGCTGATCTATCAAAATAGATCGGCCTGAGAGGAAGCTGAATATGAAGGAGCAAAGTGGGGGACGGAAGCCAAATGAGGGGAGCTTAGAGGTAAGACCCCGATGCCACACCCTGTCAAAAGCTTATATGTTAAGGGTAGCTTCACATAACTGCCCAGAATCTTTCGAGGATTGTGTTGTGACCAAACATTAGTAAGATAGGAAGGAATATCACCAGTGGATCTCGCCTTACGGAAGCCATACTGGTGATCAGAGAGAAGACTGATTTTCGAGGTGTTTAAGGATATGAGAGTAGAGGAAGGATTCGAACACTTTGTCAAAGCAATAGGACGATAATTGGAGGGGTCAGAACGGTCACCGTTCTCAGCGATGGAATGTATCAATGCGTGCTTCCATGAGAAGGAAAAGTGTTGGTTTTTAAGCAAATGGAACGGATGAGCAAGCATAGGTTTAAGTTCAGAGGCACACTCAGTACACTGGAATGGATGCTTGTGTTCAGAGAGAAGCGCTTCTCTAACAGTTCGAAGAGAGATTACGGGAAAGGGCATAGGATTAGTAAGAAGAGCATCAAAGGGTGAAGGAACTTTAGTCATCCAAGGTGGAAAATAAGGAAACATGAACCAAAGAAACTTGCTTAGTCTACGGGAGAAACTGTTATAGTACCGTCTGAACGGAAAAGTAAAGGAAAGGTAAAACGACAGAAGTTGTTAGAGATACTCCTAGCTAAAGACCAGAAAGGCCTATCTGTGGATGACGAGGAGAGGTTATCGTACTTCCCTTGAATAAAGAAACGCTTCGCCTCGCGTGTAACGTGCTTGCAGTGTCTGGGATCACTCCTTCCATAAGTGCCACAACGTTTGCCTTCTCTTATCCGTTTACTACATAACGTTTTGCCCACACTACGTCACCACTGTGTAGCAGAAGTACCGTCGGATCCAGAGCCTTGTCACAGGGTGTTACCAAGACTTTTGTGTATTTCTCTATTTTCCCTGGGTCTACCAATACCGCTTATTGAAATCCAACAACTTTATCACCCTCCACTATTAAGAATGGTCGATTCACTCCCTTCTTCAAGAGCGGTCGCAATTATCGGCGCTTCACCGCCAGTTGTGAAGCCTACACCCGCGCTTTTAGGTCTGTTTCAACGAATTTGTTCTGAAAGTACAGTTTCTTCCTCCAAATGTTCACCACCACCTGCACACCAGCTGTCGCCTCCTGCCTGATCTTCCTGTGTCTCTCCCCGGAAGCTGCCCCTCAGTCGCCTGCGCTTGACAGCACTAGTTTCCCACAGCTGAGAAGAATCTTGAGTCGCTAACTGTAGATCCTCCCTGAGTACGTCTTTCTTGTTTACCTTCGGATTCCATATGTTCCGTCCCGTCAGGAGGTCGAACCAGACTTCGACCAAGGTTCCAGGTTCGAAAGTGACATTTTAGTGTAGTTGTAAGAATGTCCCCACTCGACCGTGGCTGACGTGGGACTTCTGACTTGTGGTGCCGATTTTTTGGGTGATGGCGTTTGTTGGGAAATGGATTGTTACGTAGTGGTTGATGGAGGTTTTGGTGATGAATGGTAACTTCTGTTGGTTGCTTGATATTGGATGATAAGTTACTGATGGGCAGGTAACAGTGGATGATTACTGTTGGAGGAGAGGGGAAATTGAGGGGAAATTCCACACCTATCCTCATCTGATTGACAATGAGAGCAAATTCTTTCATAATCCCACATTGGTTTCTTGAGGCTCGTAGGGAAGGATGGAGAGACTCTCACCTCACTGATGACCGGGCCAAAACTGGAGCGAGACCGTTGGGTAATGCACACTGTCGCTCCGGTCACGGGCCGCTCAAAATATGTTTTGGATGACCGTTGCTTGCGCGTGATCAAAGCGAGCGCGAACCGTGAGCAATAGTGTGCATGCCCCCATTGAAATACATAATAATATTTAACCGGAGCAAGAGCGAACCGTCAGCGGAGCTATAGTGTGCATCAGGCCTCACCCTGCAAACTTACCTCCTCTAAATTCTCCTCTACATCTTTAACCCAATCATCTGATTGCTTGGTCTGTCCCGACCTTCCCGAGAGTTTCTGAATAATGAGGGCTGACCGGGAGAGTACAATGTCTTACGAACCCATAACACCAGGCACCCTTTGCCCTAATTCTTCTACAACGAGGGCCAGCTAGTTAGTCAAACTAAGAAGGGCCTCCTCAGTACCTGGTGGTACATGTACGTACATCTCTGTTCGCCTCAGGGAGTGGGGAACCATCCCTTTCCCCCACCCCCGTTATGTTAATATAACTCTTCCTGCTGTACATACTTCTAAACACATGCAGGAATCAGTCAAGTTGATTAACCCAAAATGCCATGCTCGGCCACGCTCTGCTACCAATCCTGTAATGAAGCGAAACTACACTCAGACAAAAGTAACACAATAGCCTTACCTCACTCACAAATGAATTCCTGCAAAGGTCACTGAAACAACAATAATCTACTTATTTACGAAACGAGTATGAAACGAATAATCTCTGCCTACTATAAAACAATATATACACAGGTGAATTTGCCTTCAGAAGTAATTGAGACTTTATTCCCAACATAAACTACATTATTTCCATAAGTCTGCAAATTGTTTACATCCAGGGTGTTCACTAGTTTACATAACGCCTGGTAACTTCCTTAATTTGGA
The DNA here is from genome assembly GCA_032361705.1 of Panulirus versicolor. Lineage (NCBI taxonomy): Eukaryota > Metazoa > Arthropoda > Malacostraca > Decapoda > Palinuridae > Panulirus > Panulirus versicolor. The sequence goes on from JAUUDZ010040107.1 coordinate 7,680, forward strand.
TCACAACATATAGGTCAATGTGGCCAAACCTTACTGTTGTCAGGTTGAGTTGGTAAGGAGATCGGGTCTTCGTTCCGTTGTACTCAATGAAGATCAGATGGCCTTTACAGTTTTATTCAAAAATTAAGCACGTATATCTAAGGTACTCTGGACTATGGTCATATGACACACCACGAAACACACTAGTGGTGGACAGTGATGATGCTGGCCAGTGCGTCGCTGACTAGTGCTGAGCCCAGCTTTTTATCTGGGCACACCTGTCAGCTTATCATCACCTGTTTGAGCGACTGGCTGGCTCTTCCTTGTATCGTCTGCAGGTCCACTTTACATGTTACACAAGACTAAACAATACCTTGTGCTTGGTTCTTACACACTAAGCAGTGACCCCGTAAACACATGATGCAACTCACAGTGAAATGATAAAACTAGATAGCTAATAAAGAATTAATGGTATGCGTGTATATCTTACATCGCTCTTACATTGTGGCAATCAGATTAATAGTCCACACGCTTTTACCCTAATGGCCTCCGTCCATAAACTTCTCTTCACATTTACCCATTAACACCAGCACCACTTAGTCACAGTCCAAGTATTGCTCCAACACACTCCACAACATATTAATCTGCCTCACCACGGTTAGTACATGGCAAATGCCATTTACCGTCAAGAAATGTCAGCTTCTACAAGTAGGAAACCTAAACAAAATGAATTGAAAGTATTAACTGATGGGCCACAAGATAAAGGACACCCTTTGTGTAAGGATCTAGAAGTCAGTCTCCAATAACTTCAAATTCTCGCAGCTTTGTAAAGAAGCTGCCAAGAAGGTAAATAGGATGTTAGGATTTATAAAAAGAAACTTTATATACAAAAGCAAGGATGTGATATCGCCACAATACACAAGTCTAGTTGGACCACACCCCAATTATGCAGTGGTTTTGGGCCCGCCACTTAAGTAAGGACATTCTTAAATCAGCAGTGCAGCGAAGAGCAACTAAATTGATTCCTTCCTTGTGTAACAAACCATATGAGGAGAAATTGCGAGAATTAAACTTGTTCTCCCTAAGCAAGAAGATCCTCTATGGCAAATTAATGGAATGTTTCGATACATAAAGGATTCAACAATGCTGACATTGATTTTTTTTCAGTGGCGCCAGCATTACCGATGAGAGAAAATGGATGAAGACAGAGGTCACCGAGTTAATCTGGACCGTACGAAGTATTGATTTTTACAAACGACATTAATGATGCATGGAATAAGCTCCTAGAAAATGTGTTCAGAGCAGCGCCCTTAATATCTTCAAAACTAGGCTTGATCATCACTTGTCACTCTCCGGTATTGAATAATTCATTTAATCAGTCATCATAACGCAGTAGTATATCGTGCTAACTTCTCAATTACTTATCTCTCCCTGACCAAGTTGCCGTATCATACTAACATTGACTAACCCATGTCACCTACTTTGAGAGAGTTTATTTGATAATTTTTCTCGTTCTTCAAAATCAGGAATAATATAGGCATGGTGAGTCGAAAGGCTGGAGCTCAAGGTTATTCTTAGTATTGCTTTGGTAAGAAAAAGTGAAGGGATGCATATCGTTGGTGATGGGATGCATGACGTATTCATGCTCATTTTACCACATGACTTTTCTATAAAAATCTACTTATAGCTTATTGATTTTGTAAGGTATTTCTGCCTATTTTCCTGCAGGCGTATGCTGGAGGGAATGGAGGGTGGGGAGAGTCTTTGCTTTGCTATCCTTTTCTTCTACTGATTACAAGGGGGTCTCTTTTCTTTTTTTCTTTTTTTTTATTGTGTTAAGGCTAGACCACCTCGCTTGGACCTTGGGTCTGTGTATCTACGTAACTCCAGAGTAATTCACTTCTGGGACCCAGCCTAAGTCCAACTGTCCTTTCCTCGTAACCATGTGATCCTCCAGCTTAGCCACAATACCTGCACAGTCTAGCTACGCCATTCCACAAAACTGAGTAGATCTCGCTTGGCACATTCCCTCTCCGTAGGGAATACCTTCACCTCACTGTAACCGTCCGTGACATAAGGTAGCAGGCCATAACCTGCCGTACTATTCTTGGTGTTGTAATGTCATCTCATGGCCAGCGTCCCTCAGACGACGCCGAGTCGCCAACCAAGTCGCTAACCTCAACCGGCTAATTTTCCTCATTACAATTACATAAGCTATGTTGCTACACATAAACGAATTCTAACCAAAGTACAACACAAGATGAATCACCAACTCTTGCCCCGTACCTGTACCGAGTATGAACCATGATAATATTACATTTCATATTTTCTTGGGCACGACCATCTATGATAATATACATATGTCCATATTATAAATGCACTACTTTATTTCTTTGCGAGATTACGAACCATACTAAGTTGACCAAAACCTTTATGAGTTCTAGGAGGAGCGTTAAGCATATTTAATAATGTAATGTTGCATAACGTGCATCCTGGCTTTGAATTTCTTACCGAGGTCATTATACCTTAATTGAAGCAAAATATCCAAATGACACTGTATCAAAGACGACACAAGAGGTACTTTCAGTTTTTGGATCGAAATTGCGGGTGTTTCTGTAGATATGTTTGAGCTTGAAATTTTACAATTATTATTCAAAGGCATGTACAGAGCAGCAGATTGGAGAGGAGCAGTGTGGATTCATTAGTGGTAGAGGATGTATGGATCAGGTGTTTGCTTTGAAGAATTTGTATGAGAAATACTTTAGAAAAACAGGATTTGTACGTGGCATTTATGGATCTGGAGAAGGCATATGATAGGGCGGATAGAGATGCTTTGTGGAAGGTATTAAGAGTATATGGTATGCAAGGTAAGCTGCTAGAAGCAGTGAAAAGTCTTTAGCAAGGGTGTAAGGCATGTGTACGAGTAGAATGAGTGGGAAGTGATTGGTTCCCAGTGAAGGTCGGTCTGCGGCAGGGGTGTGTGATGTCTCCATGGTTGTTTAATTTGTTTATGGATGAGGTGGTTAGGGAGGTGAATGCAAGAGTTTTGGAAAGAGGGGCAAGTATGCAGTCTGTTGTGGATGAGAGAGCTTGGG
>JAUUDZ010040118.1:0-21463 GCA_032361705.1 Panulirus versicolor
TATATAATGAATATGTACTATCCAAAGAGGAAGGAAACAACCTAACACCTTTTTTTCTTTTCATCCCTTGTAATTGATTATACATTTTCAGAACTCTTTTTCAACAGATGTGGGGCAGAGCTATGTTTAAGTTGAAATAATTTCATTTGTTATATTTGGCGACACATAATCCCCTAATAAGCCATTCCGCGAAGAACATATGACTAAAAAAAAAGGTGACCGTTTGCAAAAGTTAGGGCGAACATTTATGAAGTTTGTTCAAATACATAGATATCAAATTATAAAAGAAAAATTCCGTTAATGTATATTGAGTCAAGATGGACGTGTATAGAGGAATATTAAAGCACGAGATATGGATGGTAAAGCCTACATGATGCAGGCGGATTGACAACCGGATTAAGGTGACGAACGGTGCGCAACCAAACATTGGCATGTGGGCAATAAGAGAAATTCTACGACATTTTTGCAAATTGTGGAGACAAATAACAGGTAGAGAAGCAGCGGAACGGCTTGTAGTCTAATTAGACGAACCAGCTGAATGTTGTGTGCCATGAAATACCTACGATAAGGAAAAACTATACAGTTGTAGCAGCTGGGACGTGGAAGACCAAGAGGAACTCAACCATCAATCCTCCTATGCTGTATATCTGCCAGGCTACCATCCTGTAGCTCGAAATAAGATAAGGAAGGGATAAGGAAGAAGACTGGATAATACTGGCTGTTGATAGGTAGCGTCACGTCATGAAGGCCACGACCATGACCCAGCAGAGAGGCCAGGAGGACGACCATGAGGTTGATGAGGGGATCCGACAGTTTAAAGCCATGAAGCATAAAGAACAGAAAGTAACTTCTCCAGGTTTGTCTCCAGAAATTATCCCCTTGTGACCAATGTAACGACCTTTGGGTACACTGGCTAAGCTGTCATACCGAAAAGTCGTTCAGTTGTGCTCGAGATGTATATACGTACAGGTTACGAATTAAGCCTTAATTTGATTACTGGTGATCATTCCCCTAAGTAGTGGAATAAGGAAATGTCTTATCATTGAATAGATCGAGATTTAACTAAGACTTGGAGCACATAATTAGGATAGATCTTTATTTTTGATAATTAACTATGATAGTTGTGCATCAACGCTAGCTCTGTTTTTTAGTAATTCTGTTTTGCATTGGTATTTCAGTACAGTATAGTTTTAAGTGAATAAATAAGTTTCGGGTATTCTTTTTTACACCTGCCATCCCCACATTTTACCCAGTATCCATAATTCTCACTGTTGCTGAATGACTTGGTAGTGTATAATGAGATTTACTGCTCCAGCATACTCTGGAGGTTATATATTACCCGCCATATTCCTCACCCGTAGGAACACATTTTTCCATAAAATTTTACTATCAACTTATCAGTAATCAGATGTCTTAAGATGGAAAAATATATTATACTATTCAAGTAAGATCTCAGGCTATGTCTAATGATAACTTTTTTCAGTTGATGTGGAAGCACTTATGAAGACTCTAAACAAATATGAGAAGAAGAAGAGGAAAACAGGAGAGGAAGAGGAAGAGGAAGAACCACAGGAAAAGAGAGACTGGAAGAAATTCAAGGCCATGAAGAAGGAACTCAAGATTAAACGTAAGACTAAAAGTCAGGGTGTAATTGATAAGTATGAGGTAGGATGTCATGCCAAGAAGATCTGGGAAGAGGTACGTCATGGTAATTGTAGCCGAAAAGAACGTGAACAACTATGTAAGCAGTTAATGGCACTTGTGCGCGGTAAGGTAAAGTCATTGATATTTGCTCATGATACTGTTAGAGTTATAGAAACACTTGTGGCAGTTGGTGAAGAGTATCGTACTCTTCTATTTGACGAACTGAAGCAGGACATAGTAGATCTTAGCAAAAGTAGATATGCCCATTTTTTTGTGCTAAAGATTCTTAGATATGGTTCCAGAGAACAGAAAGATGAAGTCATCAGTTCCCTCAAAGGACATGTTGTCACACTAATGAAGAATAAGATTGCTAGTGATGTAGTGGAACTTGCATATAATGACTATGCCAATGCTAAGCAGAGGTCAATGATGATACAAGAATTCTATGGTCCTCAGTTTTGTATTTTCCATGAGGAAGATATACACTGCCTAGATGATGCCCTCAAGAAATATCCTGATCAGAAAAAGACAATTTTAAAAGATATCCAGACAAACCTTCAGTCTATAATAGATAAAGGTGTATTTACAAATACAATGGTACACACACTGTTACGAGACTTCCTGATGTTCTCATCTCCGGGAAATCGTGAAAGTATCATTGAAGCTTTGCGTGAGTCACTAATGCCTATCATACACACTCGAGATGGAGCTCGTGTAGCTATGCTTTGTATCTGGCATGGGCCAAAGAAGACTAGAAAGATCATTCTAAAATCATTTCGATCCCACTTTGTCAAGATAGCCTTAGAGAAATATGGGCACATGGTATTACTGGCTGCTTTTGATTGTTTTGATGATACTGAGTTCATGAAAAAGGTAGTTATATCAGAGCTCATGGAGGAACTAGGTCAGCTTGTTGGCTCTGATTATGGATTAAGAGTTGTAAGATTCCTTGTGGCACCTCGGGACCCAACTTTCTTCCATCCAGATATCTTGGCTGTATTGGCTCAAGGAGATGGTAATGCTGTCAGTTTAAAAGATAATGTTAAACGTAGGCAAGAGTTGCAGCAAGCAGTGAGTCCATCTGTCTTAAGACTGCTAATAGCTAATCTTAAGCACTGGTCTGTTAATGCAAACTGGACACTTTTTATTGGAGCATCATTAAAAGCACTCTCAGGGCCTGAAATAAACACAATATTTCAAGAATTAGCAGATATGTGTTCTGAACCATATATTCCAGGACTAGAGGGACATTTTTTAGAAATAGCACATACAACAAAAATGATCACTTACATCATTAGATGTGACAAAGAACGTCATGCAGCATACAAGCCAATCTTCAGCACTGTATTGCTAAGAACAGCGGAGGAGGAAGCTGCAGGGTGGATTAATTCTAACCGTGGATGTTTTGTTTTAGTTAATATGATTGAGACAGAAATACCTGAGGTTGTTTCAAAGGTAAAAAAGGTACTTGGGCCTCATAAGGACAAGCTTGCCAGTTTGAAATTCAAGGGTGCTGAGCTGTTGCTGCAAAAACTGTAAGAATGAATGTTTCTATGAATATGTTTTAAATGCCCATTTTTTCTACATATAGAACCTTTTTAGAGTATAAGTGGAGAAGGCTATCCTAGTACAGTGTAAGATGCTACAAGTATTTTTCCTATCAAGACTGGATGCTACAGTTTGGCTGTACAACTATGACTTAGAGTGGGTATTAAAGTAATTTTTTAGGGTGATAAGTACAAGATCATGCTTATATTATGTCTAATTTTAGGTGCATTATATACTAGAATATATTCAAAGAGTGTTATCCAAGTAAGTGTGCTGCATATTTGTATATGTAACTTGTATGAAGTGCTAAAATAAAGAAGATAAGATGTATGTCAATGTTTTTATAATGCTATAAACTGGCTGGTGACCTGTTTGTGTAGGAGTTGGCTCATAAGAGTTTTAACTAATTCTTTGTTCTTTTATGTATTTTTTCCTTGCTTAGGTTTGGAAAGGAATATTCAGTAGGGAGGAAAAATATGCCCTAGTTACTCATCACTAATACCATCTCATGAAAGCAGGAATGGCAAACACATTTTCCAAATGTGTTTGATAATTGTGGGAAGTTTTTAGGAGCATAGGCAAAGTGGAAAAAGGATGGGGTACATGTTCAAAGAGCTGATATGACACAGCTTTTGTGATTAGTATGTTGAGTGAAGATTTGCACAAATATCTCAACAAGGAATGTGGATATTGGTGTTTTAACTTTTGAATGTCTTACAGAAATTACCATACAGAGTTTTGACTGAATACTGGCATTTTTTCCTCTGATGATGAGCCACTCCATTTCTGTACATAATTATTGCAGCTTACAATAGGTATACTTTTGTTCAGTTTCATTATAACATGATGTATTATTTAGTTGCAGATGCTTGGCACCTGAGATTTTATATACTGAGGTTCTTATAAACCATAGAATCTTGAAACTTGCATATAGTCTACCTCATTTTTTATTTTTTCGTGTAGTAGCCAACATGGTGCAAGCAATGATATGCTCTACTTGTCACCATCTCTATTGAAAGGAAAAGTGAAGAGTAAAGAAAAAGATCATGGAAGTTAATTAAAGCCACTAAGGTGTTTGTAAATCTGACTTGCCACTCTGGTGTTTGTAAATCTGATTTGCCACTCAGGTGTTTGAAAACCTATGGTGTCACACATGTTTGTGAACCTGAGAGTTGCCAATCAGGTCTTTGTGAACCTGACTTGAAAGGAGAAAGCTTGTAAGAGGAGGGAACAATAAAGAATACGACAGAGTGAACCTGACTGTTGAAAGAATGAAGGTTTTAACAAGAGGGAAACACCAAAGAATACTACAGTTTTGGTGTTTGAGGAAGGGAATTATCATAATGATCAGTCTTTGTCTGGACAGTCTCCACACAGACAGTATAGGAAGTTGTGGCCAATTGTGTACCATGGGTTCAGACCTAAACAGCTAGAACTTACTGTAAGCTCACAAGAAGATGAAATACCTGTAGAACAGAGAGAGGGCAACAGCATCACATGAGAAGGAAAGAGAGGTGATAGAAGCTCATAAAATAGAGGACATTTAATTCCAAGACAGATGAAGGAAGAGCCTCCTTAGTTATACAAGAATTACTCTATGCAGGTGCAAATTAGATCCCTGTAGGTATGCAATAACTAGAAACAAGAATATAACTTGACCATCAAATCAGCACCCCAAGCTTATGGAAAGCAGATTTAGAATATTCTTTATGAACAGTTTCAAGAATAGAATGGGAACCATTACCATACGTGGGGTATTTATGTTGTAGCAGGGATGTATTACAGTGTTTTGACATTTTTTAGTGGGAAACAAGTTAGATTCAAGAAGAGTTATAAGAAGAAATGTTAATTTAGCTCTGAATCTAACTAGATTACTGCTTTCACATTCCTAGGTTCAAATTAAGAGAGGATTTATCCAGCAAAAAAGAATGGATTTTGAAGTGAGTTGACATATATAGAGCCACCAGCATAAGTGACAAGGGTTAAAGGTTGAAGACAATTTATGGAGAGAAGAGGATAGATGGTAGGGAAAATACCATTGTTTTCAGGATGAGGAAAAAGTCTCCCAATCAGTAACTATCATGACTGACTGATTAGAAAGACAGCAATCCATTAGAGAACAGAGAGAGAAATAGAGAAGCCAAGGGAAGGTAGTTAGACACAAAGACATGGTATACTGTGTCAAATACTTCTAAGATGATTTGGGCCACAACAAAAGATTCACTAAAATCCCAAGGAAGCAAAGCTAGAGGTGAGTCACAGAAGATTACTAGTACACCTGGCTTCATGAAATCTGTGCTGATCATTTGAAAGTAGGGAATGAGATTCGAAATAATAAAGTGAGAGGTTCATAGCTATTTGAAGACAGCACAAGAGAGGACCATGGGACAATAAAGTAAGAAAACGATTCCCGTAAGGGATGGGCTGCACCAAGGCATGATTCTAAAATTATGAGTAAGTTTGGGGTTTTTATAGACAGACGAAATAGGCAAGCAAGGATTGGAGCTACATGACCGTAGAAATTCTCATAAAAGATCAACTTGCACAAAGAGAATCTTAGGGCAGACATAGGTTCAGTTAGAGGAAGAGATGTGAAATCATCCAAAAAAAATGGAAATGGGCTACTATAGAATGCAGTTTATCCGGAGGTAAGTGAGCTATAGAATTATCAAGGGAAAGCTCGGGAAGCACTTTACCGGGCAATGAAGAAAAGAGGATGGCCACAAAGGAAACTGATGGAGAAGATGAAAGAAGACACAGTTGATCATTTTCGCTTTATGCTTATCGTCTGTCATGGTCATCAAGGCTGTCAAGTATTAGTCTATAACCAATCGAATAAAGTTAAACACGTTAAACTGCTTAAGATGTTCATTTTCAGACACAAGCTTAAGATGTTCATTTTCAGACCACACAAACGCTCTCGAAATGAAGAAAATATAGCACAGAACCTTAAATGCCTTCAAGAGTATGCCAACGGTAGCAACATGGATAGATATACTTACCAAACTCATTTACTCGGTAATTAACTGATAAAAAAAAAAAGGCTAATCCCCCCCTAGAATTAAGACTGAAGGTTCGTTTTCTATGAGTGAGTTGGTTCGTTGGGTCGAGCAAGTGGTGTGTTGATGTTCCAGTGAATCATACCAAACTGGATCGATCTTTCGCTATTTTGAGGTAAATCCACCCGCTTTTTGCCACTTAGGTGGTATTTTACCACATTCGTTATCAATTAAGGTAATGTGGAGGTATGTGGTTGTGTTATTAATGATATTTAGCCCAGGAGAGCGCAAGAAAAGACGAAGGATGGGTGAGGCTGCGGCCTGGCTGTCAGCTGTTCCTGACATGACATGAATTGCGAGTGTTTGAGTGTGACTGCATTGCCCTTGGGTATGATCGCCTCACCCTTGACATGCCCTTGAAGGGTCAGGTCAAAGGCCAGGCCAATATATTCCAAGGCTATACTGATGCACCGTAGCGCTCAAGGGGCGTAAGAGCTTGTTCATGGGGCGTGACAGTCGTGTTCAAGGGTCGTCATGCAGTACAGAAGAACTTTATCATATGTTCTAAGGGACTCCCTCCCTAGTGCTTTAGGGGCCTAACATGTGCTCAAGGGTGATGCTTTAGTACTCAAGAGCCATAATATTGTTGTCAAGATCTGTACCATTATGCTCATCTTGATGTACTATTGTCATACCTTCATCTTTCCTCATACAGCAAAATTAATAAGACTTCTTTACCACTTATCTTTGGCTCCTACAACCATTTTATCTCATGGAGTTGGATCTATAAACATCTGAGAAGTTCAAATGAATGTGTATTTTTTTTTTCTGTGTTATTTTCTGTTTCCCACGTAGCGAGGTAGCATCTGGATAGTTGAAAATTGGTTCGATATACTGACATCTTCAGCACTCATAAATACTCATGAGTACTCAATACTCATCACTCTACTCACATCTTTAGCACTCATGAATACTCATGAATACTCAATACTCATCACTACTCACATCTTCACCACTCATGAATACTCATTACTCATCACTCTACTCATATCGTCAGCACTCATGAATACTCATGAATACTGAATACTCATCACTCTACCTTTCACTGGACATGACCAGGATTGAGTCATAATTTTTCCCATGCCATCTTGGCCGCCATGGAAAAAAAAAGGAAAAACAATTACTGTGTTATGCTGACATCACTTGTGTTTTCCACATGGACATAGAAGTAAAAGTGTTTTTTAAGTTTGTGAGAAATTTCCATGTTGGTAGTATCTTAGTAAGTGGAATATCTCTGTTTCTTTACAGGATTAATGTTGTAGTGCAAAAATGACTGAAAAATCTCTTCGAGTTGGCCAGCGTGTTGAGGTCAATGGCAAAGGTTTGTTTCTCATGTTTTTTTGCTAGATATATGGACACTGAATGAGTACCTGACACCTTTTAGATTTTTAAAGAGTGATCGAGGCCTGAACATAAAGGAGGGTGAAGGGCATGCATAGGATGGAGTGACTTTGAATGATGTGGCATACTGGGTTTGAAGTGGAGTCATTGGATTGAACCAGGGCATGTGGAACGTCTGGGGTAAACCACGGAAAGGTCTGTGGGGCCTGGATGTGGCTAGGGAGCTGTGGTTTTGGTGCATTACGCATGACAGCTAGAAAATGGATGTGAGCGGATGTGGCCTTTCTTCATCTGTTCTTGGCACTACCTCTTTGATGCGTGAAACAGTGATTAGGTATAAACGAAAGAGAAAAGATTTTTAGTGGATAAGGAATGGGTGAGAAATGTTGAATTAGTAAGTAGTGTTGTGGTAGAACTGTTTGGAAACGTGGCAGGATTCTCAGAAAAAATGAAGACAAGTAACAAATTTTATTTATAAGTTACACATTTAAAGTTGAAGGTTAGAAGAAATAAAGAATTATGATTTCTCCATTATGTACTGTGCTTTATTTATGAAGTAGTTTGTTGAAGGTTTTAAAGGTAAAGTAGAATTATAGTGTGGTGGCATACTGTTTGGAAATGGAAGCATTAGGTCATTGTTTTGTATTTGATAGCACCGATATTCCGGAAGTTGGGTAAAAAGTCTTGAAAATTATAAGGGTTTTGGAAAGCATTTTAGGGTGTGGAGAGGAATTTCTTGAAATTTGCTTGTGGCTTGAGGACAGTAGATTGAATAAGGTGAGGATTAATGAAGCAAAAGATGGAATTATGAAGTGATAAGAAAATAGCTGTAAATAGAAAGGGTAGAATAGAATAAGTGATGATGCAAGTGAATGATGACTTAGGGGAAATCTTTGGATTAAATGAAAGATAAAGTAAGGACGTGTATGGACATTGAGAGGTGTGTATCGAGGTCTTGTTGGACTTGAACAACTAATAAGGAAGCATTAAGGAAGTTATGCATGGCCTACCCCATTGTATGATGGGAAATGATATATTAAGTCTGACCTGATGACCAGAACATTTATTGATTTAGCACTGGGTTACCTCTTACTGAGTGAAAGTTTAAGTGTTAGAATTATATTTGGCTTTGAGTACCTGCTACTAATTAGTCCTGCTAAGACCAGTACTGATGATGAGTGAAAGTGTGATGGGATTGGTAAATACAATCTGTATTCTACTAGTAGAGTTAATGATTAAAAACTGTTTTCATGAACTTTACCATTCTGAGGATTGAATGAGTTAAAGGAAGCATAGTTTGAATCTCTTGGATTTGACTGTAGCATTTGCAAGCATAGAATAATATGTTCAACCTGTTCCTATACATTGATATTATGTTAGGATTTCATGCTTTTGTACTCCACCATTATATGTGAAGTATTTATTGTATACCTTGCATATGGCAGATACTCTTGGCACAGTTGCTTATGTGGGAAGCACGCACTTCTCTCCAGGAAAATGGGTTGGTGTTGTCCTTGATGAAAAAAAAGGCAAGAACAATGGATCAGTGCAGGGCAAATCATACTTCCAGGTTTGTATTTGTCTTGTCATTTATATTTTTGTATTCAGTAATTTATAACTGCAACTTTTTATCCAACTCTGTATAGCCAAAGTGGAATTGAAAGCCTTGCATCCTCATAACTCTATTCCTGTCATCTCTCATGAGCTATCCCTTTCCATCTGCCATGATGTTGCTCCCCTTTTTCTCTTTTGTAGGTATTATTTTGGCCATATCTCTCTTTAACTTTCTGCTTGTATCCTAGCTCGTACGACTTTGACTGGTGGCATTCATAAGGCTGCTGCTTTCCATAGCTTGTATGTGGACACCTCCAGAGGATTGACCATTATACTTCCTTCTTTCCTTGTACAGCAAAGCTGATGAATTCTCTTTTGTCTTTCCCTCTTCTTATAACCTTTCCACTTCTAAGAGTTGAGTGTACAAATACATGAGGAACTCAAACTTATTGATGCTTTACTTAGTTTTTTATTTGTAATCTTACCTTTCATCTGAGATGGCCATGATTTGTGAATGCCAATGTTGCATTGATTTAAGAAAACTACAGTATTATACAGTGGTGGAATTATGCCTAAACATTTGGATGGTGGTAAGATATATCTTGTATGAATTAGCTTCTATAATGCACATCAGACATTTTATATAGAGTACCAGTCAGTCTGTGCTTGGGCAACTAACCACTTTGCATTTCTCCCATTTGATTGTGCCTCTTATTGTAGTTTGATGTTCTCTTCATTTGTTCCTTTCTGCCTCTCATGAATTTACTTTTTCACTTTTTTTTGTGTGTGTGATACTTGTTTACTTCTTAATCTTGTTATGACTTTTCAGATCTTGTATATCATTTATGTTTTGGGCCAATGGAGAATGTGGCATGTATGTATTGCATGTCCCAATATTAAGGCTTGATTATATGAAGATTTTGAAATACCTTTTCTTTTGTAGTCATGTATATTAGTTACAGGTTTTGCCTCTTACATTGATCTCATGGATATTTCCTTCCCACAGATATTAAATCTGTAGGACATCAAGGACCCAATCTTAATTTAGATTTTCACATTATTGTTTTCATTAGCAGCTCCACATTTATGTAACCGAGTTATGTATAAAGAAGTTTTTTCATTGTACATACATAAAGGAACTGGAAATGACTGGGAATAGGTGGTGGTATTGATATATTTTTGAGGTGGATCTGGAGAATGTAGTAGTGTCAAAGGAGAAAGAATTATTAGTAAAACAATGAGAAAAAAATCGCTCCTTTTATTGCTTTGCTTTGGTTTTACTGCCATGGATGGAGAAAGATTGGCACTTCCTACCTGCGTGTTGAAAACTGAATCTGAATTTTTCTTACTTGGTTTGCAGCAGGAATTTCAGAGTAATAGTGCATAAGCTATTCTAGAGCTTTAATGCAGTAGCAATCAGTTCTGTTAGTGGAAATTCAGCAAAAGAGGAGGGAAGAATATAAGATGTGTATGTGGAATGTTAGGCTGTTAGAGGAAAGCAAGTAAAGAGGAAATAAAGATTTTGGAAGAAAGTTGAGTGAAATGTTTTAAGGAAAATGAGAAATTTTACTGGAAAGAGGTAATAAATGAAAGAGATGGATGTAAGAGTGGACATGTAAATGTGAAAAATAAGGAAGGGGAGTTAGTGAATCATAAGTTGGAAGTGAAAAGAAGATGGGGAGAGTATTTTGAAGAATTGATGTATGTGGGAGAAGGTGAGTCAGCAGTTGTTACATTCATAGATATGGAGGATGGAAGGAAGAGGATACAAGGACGGGCTTATAGCAAGAAGGGTGATAAAAAAGGCAATAATATGGTTGAAGGAAGGAAAGGCTAAAGGAGTGGATGGTATTACAGATGAAATGTTAAATTATGGAGGAGAGAGTGTGATAAAGTGGATGCACTTGATATGTAATTTAGCATGGAAGCATGAGGTTTTGCCTAAGTATTGGGTGAAAACTATTATTGTGTATAGACACCTTTTCAAGGGAGAAGATACTAAGGATGTTTGTAGAAATTATGGAGGAATGCAAAATGAATGAGGAGCAATGAGCTTTTGTGTTGTGTAGTATTGTGGTTGAAGATAATCAAACCGAGATTATTTTTTTATCTGATTTCGAGATGTTGATACAAACAGTTTAATGTTTTCCACATATTACACTTCCACATTTGTATTATTTACGGTCCTGAAGTACTAGTTTATGTTTTTGTATGAAGTCAGTCATGGAATGAGGAATCTTGTGCTAACTTTTAGTTTGTAGTTCTAAAAGTAGAAAATTTTTAGAGCCAATTTAGTAAGGACTTTGGACATGGTAACTTAGTATTTTTTTAACTCCTAACTAAATGGCTAATCTCCCATAAAAAAACCTTTATGCCCTCACAATCATACAAGTAATAACAGTGATCAGTGCACTGATTGGTCATACCTACTAATTTCCTTCACTCATTCACAGGTAAAGCATTGTAGATAACCTTTGCTTACACAGCAAGATATTTTAACAAAGAACAATAGTGTCCTGGAGAGGCAGTATAAGTAACTGATAGGACAGAAAAGTTTTAATGGAGTAGGGTTTCATAAATTGATATGTAAATGGGGAAAGTACCAGCAGGGGAGAAATTTGGTGTCTTTTTTCTCACACATATTCACCATTTCCCATGTTAGTGAGGTAGCATTCCAGAACAGATGACCGAGACTTAGAGGGAAAACTCCTTATTTGGCCCCTTCTCTGTTCCTTATTTTGGAAAAGTAAAAACTGGAGGGGAGGGTTTCCAGCACACACTTCTGCCCCCTTTAGTTGCCTTTTACGATATGGAAGGAATATGTTGGAAGTATTCTTTCTCCCCCATCTCCTTCTTATATACCATTATTCTGCCATTTATAATTCCTAAAAGTGGATTAGGTATACACAACCTTTGAAAGTCATTTGTAACACAGATTTTTTATTGCTTAAAAACTTAAGTACCTCCCGGGATGTTCATGGCATAGATGTTGTGAGGGAAAATATGAAAGCTTGTATAGTCCAAGGGCTGAGCTTTGCAACATGTTAATGAAACTTATATGTAGTACTGGTTTATTTTACATAGGAAGTCTTTCACAGTGACCTTTGTTTTGTAGTGTGAAGAAGGATGTGGCATCTTTGTCCGGCAGAGTCAGCTTATTCCACTGGATATAGATGAAGATGGAGAAAATGACTCATCAACAACCACACCTTCTGCTTCCTCTACTGCAACCACCCCTGCTACAGAGAAACCCAAGTCTAGGTGAGTTTGCAGTAAACTGTTGTTGCTATCAAAAGAATTTGAGTATTCAGTTCAGGAGGGTCTAATACCTACATTGCAGCCATATTTTGAGTTTTATGAATTCGTTGAAGACAAGGTCTAGAAAGGTTTTGCTTTGACCTAACTGGGGTGAAATCTGCTTGATTTTTTTCCCAAATGGAACTCAGAATTTTGAAAAGACCATCCACCAGTCTGCTTTTGGCTGACCAAAACTGCATCCTATTCCTCACCCACTCTCCTCACGTCATTTGCTCTCACCTTTTGCCATTCTACACTCAGTCTCTTATGGGACCTGAACATAAAGGAGGGTGAGAGGCATGCAAGGAATAGAGTGAATTGGGACGATGTGGTATACTAGGGTTAACATGCTTTCGATGGACTGAACCAGGGCATTTGAAATGCCTGGGGTAAACCATGGAAAGGTATGTGGGGCCTGGTTGTGGATAGGGAGCTGTGGCTTCGGTGCATTACATATGACAGCTAGAGACTGAGTGTGAATGAATTTGGCCTTTTATTTGTTTGTTTTCCTGGTGCTACCTCGCTGAAGCGGGGGGTAGTGACGCTATTTCCTGTGTGGCAGGGTGGCGACAGGAATGGATGAAGGCAAGTAAGTATATGTACATGTGTATATATGTATATGTCTTTGTATGTATATATATGCATATATTGATATGTATATGTATGTATATGTGCATGTATAGGCATTTATGTATATATATATGTGTATATGAGTGGATGGGCCATTCTTCGTCTGTTTCCTGGTGCTATCTCGCTGAAACGGGAAACAGCAATTATGTATGATAAATATAAATAAATGAATATATATATGTACATGTATGTGCGTATATGCATATATATGTGTATGTCAGTGGTTGTGTCTTGTAGAGTTGTGTGCAGAAAAATGACGGATGATTGGGAAGACCTGGTTTTGAGGGACATATATAAGTATATGTGAGTAGTAGAGATGGTCATCAAACATTTTTGGATTGCATATCACTAAATGGGCTTGTAGAAGAGAGGCTTTTGGATGTAATTGTGTTGAGAGGGGCAGCTAATGTGATGTGTGATCACTATACTTTTGGAGGGGAGGATGAAGATTTGAAGAAGTTTTTGGAAAACATATATATACCCTACAGTAGAGTTGCCCTCAGCCAGTGGCCTGTTGGGGTGAGGCACTGAAGGCTAAGAAGTGGCATTGGAGTTCACCAGTAATGGAGACTCTTATTCTGTGACCACCCCTTTGATGAAGTTCCTGAAGGGAACAGGCATCAGAGATATTGATCATTAGGTAGCTTGAGCCAGGTACCCATTTCATTCACTAAGTGATAGGGGTGGATGAACAGCTGGGTTGACTTGGGACTAGATACCACAACCAGGATTCAAACCTATGTGCTTGACCTTGGGAGTCATAGGCAGGAACACTGACTGCTACACTACTTCACCTGGGTCTGAAGGAATGGCTCCTAATGTCCTTATTGTATCAAAATATTAGGGCTCTTGTCAGTATCTAAATGGTTGAGACTTTTTGTCAGCCTGGAGCTGATTGGTGGCTATTTTATAAGAATTTTGAGTTCCTTTTGCATTTACACATGCTATGAGCAATAGGGCAATGAATGAGTCTACCCAGCCCAGTCTTTCACAAGAAAAATGTTTCATTCACCAGATTTGTGTTTCTGAACAGAAATTAGCCAATAAGCAAGGGTGATAAGAAAGCCCCTCTCTTGTTGGAAATAATATAATGATATTACAGATTTATAACCTGTTGGTGAATACATTATCTATCTCATAGACAGAATCTCTCTGCAGATCACTGGTTGCCACTGTCTCTTGATGTCACTATCCCAAATCAAGGTTCAAACAGAGTGAAAACAAACAATTAATCTTCATCTCTGTGTATACATTAGTACCCTACCTTTGGCTTGGGCATCTTCACTTTTGTTCTTTTATTTTTTTCTATCCATAATTTTGTCCTACTACTTTAACAAGCCAATTACTCTTTTATCTTAGTTTAATTTTGTATGGGGAGAAACTAATGATTAGGTTGTTACCTCTAATTGTATTGTTTTACAGTAAATGTGAGGGACCCCTATACTCTAGATTTATTTACTAGTTGGAACTTCTTACCATTTCCTCACTTTTATGCACCTAAGCACATTTTGTCAATGTAGTTTTGTATCTTGAGTGGTTTTTACCCTGTGAGTTATACATAGAGTGTATAGTAAAAGAATAGTAAAAACAATGTATTAACATTGTTTTTACTATTCTTGCTGAATTCTTCAGGACCACTCTCATCACCTGTGATTGTAGTGCTATCTGGTTGTGGCTATCTGTACTGTCTCATTGTTAGGCAGCCCTTTACGATATGTTTGCCTTTGTGTATCTCCAGGTCCATCGATTAAGTTACCTGCACAACAACTGTCATTCAATATAAGTACCTGAAGGTATGCCATGGGGTGTATGATTTGATTGCTTGCAGGACTTCTGTATTGCACACTGTCCTTGCAACACAGGGGAACTCTCCATTCAAATGTGAGGTTTGTCATTCCAGGATAGAGAAGTTAATTACTCAACCCACCCTCATTCATTGCAGAGGAAAGTCCATGCACAGTCTCAGTGATAGAACCAGCAAGTTGCTGACAGTTCACTTCTTCATATAACTTGTTACCCTGTTCTTATGAATGGATGTTGCTCTAATTAAGCCTAGCTGCAGGTTGTCATGTTGCACACTGTTCTTGCATCATTTGGGATTGTCTTTATTATCTAACCACATGGTTTGCCATTCTTGAATAGAGAGGTTGGTTACTCTACCAAACTTCACTCTGCCAAGAAAGGCCTGCTAATACTTTCTTCAGTGATGCAGCAAACAAGATGTAGTACCTATGTTCCTTGGATCAGGCAGAACCATCTTTATTATCTATCTGCATTCAAGATTTTCCACTCCTGGATAGATGAATTGGTTACTTTACTTAGCTTTGCTAACCAGAGGAAAGCTGAAGAATCTCCTCAGCAAAAAAATCAAGGTCCATAAGGTTCTTAAAGCATAATATTGTTAAATAGGCAGAGGTGCTGCTATTACAGGCAGACTTTTGCTGCTGTGATGGACTTAGGTTGCTGCTTTAATAAAAGAAATGGAGTTCTAATTATATGGTATCAGATCCCAGAACAGAAGCAGTGATGTCACCTCTGTTTTGTCCCAGAGTGCAGTGGGTTCTGCTCTTGCATAATCATTCCCAGGCTTGAAGCCACTCTTCGCTCTACCAATGGAACCAGATTTAGCTGTGGTAAAGGCCTAATAGCGTATCTAAATTTTGCCATTATGGAATTTATTGTTTCACCACCATCCTGTGAAAGAATAAGATGATTGTCTTGACTGTCACATAGTTTTAGAGTGCATTAAAGCACAACCCTTGTCTGACCAGTTAGGTTCATTAGCAGTGACCATTGGAGTAGTCTGTCTGATGTGGTTCATTTCCAATTTCACTCTGTTACTGGTTCATTTGCTTCAGGTTGTTACTGGTCTTGTCATGGACCAGAATTTCAGCTGGTTAAAGGTGTCCTCACCATATGAAATTAGTTTCATGGAGGGACAGGGGTATGTAGTGCAAAATGCCTTTGATTCCTTTCATCTCTCTTGATTGACAAGGATCAAACTTCCACAGGAGTCTTTTTGCATTGTATTTGTGGAGCTGATCTTATTAGGCTTACAATGGACAGATTTCCTAGTTTGTTCATTCTCTCTTTAGCAACTTTCGGGTTCCAGCTTTGTACTTTTTTCTTCATGTGCTCCAGAGAAAAGCTTTAATGTTTCTAGGACTCATATCTTCATTTTTTTTGCCTCTGAGCTTTTGTTGTAAGTAAGGAACTCTGCCATTCTCAAACCTCTCTCTGCTTATTTCAAATGCTAGTAATCATGATGTCAAAAAGGTGTTTGTACTGCAATTTATCCTAGGAACCTTTGGGTTGAGGGCAGATCTCTGCCAGCACCCATGTACACCATTACCTGAGTGGGGATCTGTGAGACACTCTATGTGTTGTACTTAGAGGTCTGCCAGACACCTCTCCCTTACTCTCAGCTCATCACTTCATTTCATTAGGAAGCTTGAGAGTTTTCCAATGGCCTCTTTTCACTTAATCTCTTCTCTTTCTTGCCCTACTTTCTGACTCATATATGTATTAAAGAGTTTTGAACTCTTGGAAGGCAAGCCTTCATTTGCCTTTCCAATTTTATTTCCTTTTATTCACTTTCTCATATATCCTGCACTATTTTCTAGGGTTTGTAGGAATGTGCTGTTTGTGTTTATTCGCATGTATCCAGGTATGGGCTTATGACATTAGACCATCCATAAGAAGAGTGTGTGGCAAGCAGTAATTTGCAAAAGATGATCTTGATCTTAGGGACAGATAGTGGGTTTACACATAAGTTGTTAGTGGGAGATTACTTTGTCTTCTCAAAGAGAGGTGGACTCACATATTTCCCTAGTTCACTGGCCTTCTCTTTAAGAAGCAAGAGTTTGTCACACATTCAAAACTCATATTTTGATAAAATGCATTGTAACAGCAGTAAAAGAATGTTTTCATAAAACTTCTAAGGCACCTAATTCTGATTTGGTGTGATTTAAGCTAACTGCAAGATTTGGTCTTTTTTTTGATGGTCCTTTTTGTTTAGTGGAAATGAGTTGTTATGGATCTGTATTATTACTAAGTACTTAGACTTGATATTTTCATTTTGTCTTACTCTCTTTTCTGTTCATCGTACTTTAAAACTGTATCATTAAAAGGAAAAAACTATAACTAAAGGTTCTGATAATGTTAAATGTGGTCTATTTAAATGTAATAATCTTTTTTATCTCCTTAGAAGAAAGATGATTATTGATGTAAATTTTGCCACTGCACAGAAATGTGTTACATATATGTTGTGGATCCTTTTTGTGGATCTTTTTTAACCATTATGGTATCTATTGTACGATTATAAAAGGCTATCATATACATTCATGAAATTTGGAGAATTTTATTTGAGATGAGGTCTGTGTAATGATAGGATATGAGAGTACACTGTGTTGAAACTAAATGATATTAGATTCACTCATTGATGTTCCTGTGTCTAGGTGTTTCCCATGATTATGCCTTTACCAATGATGTGCACCAGGATGTGAAATTATTAACTCAACTTTTTTTTTTTTTTTTTATATGAAAATGCCCTGAATAGCTTGTTTATTGAAGCACAAAGAACAAAGGATGTGGCAGCAGGTATACAAATGAGTTCCCTAAAAAGGCTAATTCTTTTCTGACAAATCATGGTATGCCTTATCCTTCTGTAAGGGTTAGATTTGTCATCTGTCAGATCATTACCATTCTCAGACTCATCTAGTGGTAGTGAATTTACCATTTATGATCCTTTGAGTTGAGTATGTGAATCTGACATTTCATTTTGACCAAGCAAGTTATGAAATACATCAAACGGAGGAGGAGTATGTGGTTTACTAATCTTTATTCATTTTTGAATTATGAATGTAGTATATGTTTTTCCATGACCATTCTTCTGATGTATAAGAGAACAGAACATGAAAAACCTTCTTCATCTGAACAGCTTCCTGTCATGGGAATTTAATTTAGGGTTTAGAATACTTGTGAATCTGGTCCAGTAAATAAGTATTTAGCAAACATTATGATGAACTTAACAGGACTCTAAGTATCTTTTATTTTTTTAGATTTTGTTTTTTTTTTACTCATTTTGATGCCATTGTGTGAAGTAATAGATACAGAATATCCTATCCCCTTCTTCAAGGAGATATCATCATATCTTACTGTTTGAAGGGAATGAAACTCTAGGTTGAGAAACTGAGTGGTATAAAGGGTTTTATTGAAATTATTAATGTATTTTCATTACCAGAACATGACAACTTGAGAGTGAATGTGATCAATTGAGGCTGTTTTTCATTTCTTCCTGGTGCTACCTCAGTAAGGTGGGAAATGCGATACATCTCTAAAAGACAGAAAATGTAGGAGGTATGATGCAGATGAATGTTCTTTGGTTATGTAGATAAGGAAGTTTGGAGGCAAATGAGTATGTTGACTTTTTGAGAATTGATTAAATTTTTTTTTATTTTTTAACCTTAGTTCTAGAGACATTGCTTTTTGGGGGACTTACTGCCTGCTGCTGCATCCGTATCTGTTAAAAGTTAAAGTACGTAAGAATAATACAGCAAAATAGTTCAGTGCAGGGAGTTAAAGGTTGAATTGATTTTCAATTCAGTGCAGGGAGTTAAAGGTTGAATTGATTTTCAAGTGTTCACCATTTTCTGAAAGGTTGAATTATGGTTATTTTACATATAAGTTTGGTTGGTATGCATATGCAGGTATTCCTGATTATGATATCAGATGTTTCAGTGTGATATTCATTAGCTGCACCTGTATATATTTTTAGAGGATTTTAGATATACTTGTATGCAGCTAGCTTATATTTTTTTAAGTTTTGTGTGCTGGACTTGTGCAGTATCAGATCTTTAATTTAGGAAGATGGCTATATAGTCCACATAGTGCATAAGCTGCAGATTAATGCATAAATCATCTAAAATGGCTTATCCTATCAGTGGTTTACTTGTATTGGAGTTTGATCATTTCTTTAACATTCTATTTCAGGAATTTTTTAGAAAATGCCACTTGATGGATTATTTTTGCTGAAGTTTCTTGGGAATGTGATGACATTAAAAAAAGATCTGCCACGATTCATTGTTGTCCTTTTTGCAAAGGGCAGATTTCCCACTAACGACCCCATCCTTATTGGCAGTCCCAGCTTAACTTTCTAATACTCCCTCCCTGTCTCTTGTATGCTGCCTGACAGTGTTCAGCGGTTGGAGAGAAGGCCCTCCAGATTTGGGGGTCACCAAAGGTACCATCCCCTTGGAACATCTTCATTTCCAATAACCATGCCAGTACCAATGTTACTGTTGTACCAAGAATGTTGTAACTTTAGTTTCATAGAACCGTTTACATAAGCACATGTGATCAGAGCTGTTAGTTTTACTTGTGATTTTCTTATTTTTTTACTTTACATCATATTCAGTCAATGCAAGAATTATATACATGGAATTTAGGTTTTGCATTATGCAGTGAGCTCAAGTCCATGAATTTCATGTTTTGCTCAATGAAATTTATGGCATTCTACCACGAACCTGAGTATGTTTTGTTGCACACCGTAAAGAACATAATTGTATACCTAGTCATATTGCTATTAGATAGATTCCAGTTGCTGCAGTACTGCTATTGATGAGTTACAGTTTGTTATAATATAGCATAAATGAAGATATTAGCAAAGGCTACTTAGGTGTAATTTTAGTCATTGCTGATTGCATTATAAATTGTGAATGTATTTATCAGTTGCATTTTAGTGTGACTCAGTATAGAAACCAAGACATTGTGAGTTGCATAATGAAGCCATGATATACCAACCACTTTACATTATCAGTGATATGATGTCATTAATACAAAAAAATATTAGTTGATATTCATATAATATTCTTTATATTCACATACATATTCTCTATATTCATATACATATTCGTTTATGATATTAAGTATGAGTGGCTTTCCTATTAAGATGCTAATGTTGAGAAAATTGATACTTTTATTTACACAGAATATTTTTATAAGCCTTTAGACCTAGTTGGATTGAATGTTATGATCCTAGTCATTCTTGACCATTTTGAATGTTAGATACATGGCTGTGTCATTATAACCCTCTACCAGGTAACTGTAATATGAATAAAACTACTTACATTGATGAGAGAATGGTTTTTCAGCTTGAGGAAATGTTGTAACATCACTGCCCTTTCACCTGTTGGTATGGTATCCACTTAGACCCTATCAATGGAAGGTTAAAAACTCCTCTGAAAAATAATGTAGAATTCATGAAAGATTGGAAAAATTCCAAATCAGATAATTTACCTGATGAATCACCCTCTCAAGGCTATTGCCTGAAATGGTCACCAGTTGGCACCACTTACTTGCCACTTTAATTCACAGTGCTACCTAACTTCCAGTCTTCATAAGAACACCAAAGTTGGTTTAAAGGAAGATATATTTGTAAGAAATTTTTACTGAAAGAGTCCAGTCACAAGCATATTCAGGTAAGATTACTCTTAATGTGGAAATTAAAACACTTATAAAACTTTAATGTGTTTCGACTAATTATGTCATGTGTAAACTTACACTTTGTTTCCAGACAAAAATGTGACAAATTTTACTATATTAGGTCCTGGTGGTAGCAGATTTGATTGAGTAATTGCAGAAGTTGATGACTGAATTTGAGAGGAGGAAGCTGAAAGTAATTAAGAATGT
The DNA here is from genome assembly GCA_032361705.1 of Panulirus versicolor. Classification (NCBI taxonomy): domain Eukaryota; kingdom Metazoa; phylum Arthropoda; class Malacostraca; order Decapoda; family Palinuridae; genus Panulirus; species Panulirus versicolor. The sequence goes on from JAUUDZ010040118.1 coordinate 20,763, forward strand.
GCAAGGTTATTAGGTTTAGCAAGGTAGAGAGACAGGTTCGATGGGCTGTGAGTTTGATTTGAGAGAAATTGGAGGAAGTGATGTGTTTTAGATAACTGGGAGTGGACATGGTGGGAAATGGAACTATGGCAGTGTAAGTGTCATACGATGAGTGAGGCAACAAAGTTTTGTGGAGCATTGAATAATGTGTGGAATGAGAGTTCATTATCTGGGAGGGCAAAAATGAGTATGCTTGATGGTATTGTGACCCCCATCGGTGTTATATGGGTGCAAGGCATGGACTATAGATGAGGATGTGCAGAGGAGGGGGATACAAGTCCGTACATGATTTTTTATACTTTTTCGCAGAATAGTCATGTTGTTCATGAAGTAAAACATGCATATTTCTAATCCTGAAGCGTTCTGTTTAGGACTTGAGGTCTCTAGGGTCACTCCCCCTTATCCCCAGTTTCTTATAGGCCCTATACCTTGCCAACCATGGTGTTGTTAACCATGGGGTCTTCCTGGAACATATCCCCAGTAGTTGACAAGAGTTTTCTGTAGACACATCTCACTATGTGATCATGATATAATTGCCAGTAATCAGTAATATGTTCCATGTTTTATATACATCTGAATACATGGTTTATGTAAATTTACATAAATTTACATTCACACATGACTGCATCCCTATGTTTTTTTTTGTTTTTTATTTTACTTTG
>JAUUDZ010040119.1:0-10753 GCA_032361705.1 Panulirus versicolor
ATCTGAATCCAGCTACTGTAAGCGACATATATATATATATATATATATATATATATATATATATATTATTATATTTTTTCATTATACTTAGTCGCTGTCTCCCGTGTTATCAAGATAGCGCAAGGAAACATTCGAAAGAATGGCCCAACCCACACATATATATATACATAAATGTCCACAGACGAACATATACATACCTATTTATTTCAACATATACATACATATGTATACACAGACATATACATATATACACATGTGCATATTGGGTACTCTGGAGAATATTCTGATTACAACATGTCTGACAGGAAGAACAGAAATGGCTAATCCTACTTATCAGTGACCCTCCAGTATCTAATATCCTACCTATCTAGTAACATGCAATTGACAACACTAGGCGAGGAAACATCCTGTAACTGGGAAACTGCAAATACAAGTATGGATAACAATGGGTGAGGAAACACTGGTATGCAACTAATACAGTTGGTTGAGGAGACATCCTCTACCTGGGAAACATTGAGAAACTATCATGCATCGGAAAGTATAAGTATGGTCATTTCCACTTTTGCATGCAGCTGTTATTGATCACTGCACCACTCTTTCAATCAATCAGTCAGTTAGTTCTGTCACTTCACTGATACTTTGATGGTTACTGTTGTGCTGAGAGAAACAGAGGGTGTCTTAATCCTAAGAAAAACTTTAGGCTTTGCAAAATGTTTGAAAAGAGGTATGAAATCCCTAAGAATTCAACCCCTGTGCTTTTCAGTATTTGGGCACTGCAAAACATAACGAACAAGTGTGGTCATCTGCACTTTTGCACATCCTGAAATTGATATTGATCACTTTGCCACTCTTTGATTTATCATTTCACTGGCAATTTGTGGGCCATCACCGTTATCACTGTTGGTCTGTGAATCACCTCTCAGAGATATCTGTACCCAGGCAAAATCTGGAGAATGATGTTTGCACTGATCTCTTGTGCATTTTGTACTTTAGGTACTCTGGGGGAATGCCGCCGGTGAGATTCAGATACCTCCTAACGAAGGTATGTATCACCCTTCTGGCTTCATAGGTATTCTTGTTCCTGCAGTGCCAGAGTGGAAGGGCCCCATATGAAATGCACCCTCTTCCTCTGCAACATGATGCTCTTGAGTTTCTGATAGATGGCTTACACGAGCAGCTCATTCTTGCGGGTATCTCATATTGATTGCAGAGCACTCTGGCTGTTGGCTACTACAGGGCTCCCCAACTTACAATGTGGTGACGTTTTGATAAACCCATCATAAGTCGGAAATACATTTGATACTGTACATCTAACCTACCAAACATCATAGTTTAGATTAGCCTGCAGTTGGACAAAATCATCTAACACAAAGCCTATTTTATGATAAAGTGTTGAATATCTTGTAATTTATTGGAGGACAAAATCATCTAAAACAAAGCTTATTTTATGATAAAGCATTGAATATCTAATAATTCATTGAATACTGTACTGAACAAAAAAAGAATGGTTATATGGGTACTCACCATTAACATACACATCCAAGCACATTGGGCCTAAATAATGTTTGAAGCAAATATCATTAAAATTAATTGCTAGATGATGAGGATGGTACATTGACAGGGTCATCAGGTTCTGATGAGGCTTGAGAATAACTGGTAGAAGTAGCTGGGGCAATGACACTTGTTGATGGTTTAGATTTCCTCTGGAAGATGTCAAGTGTTGACTGCAGTTTGTTTCTTTCATTATATATTTCTCTGTAACAAGCAAGAGCATCCTGTATCTGCCTGTCATTTCTTGCAAATCTATCGTAAATGGCGTCCAGTTCTTCTAACATCCATACGCTTCTGCTGTTTGTAGCAAGCACCACAACCAGTTTCTTTGTTGTGAACTTTCTTGATGCCACAGGTATAACTTCTTCCTTTGCCTCATCTTCTTTATATCCTTCTTCCTTTAGTTCATTCAGCTCCTCATTGGAGAGCTCTTCAGCCTCAGTGCCAACAAGCTCATGAATATCCTTTTCATCAGCGTCCAATTCTAGCTTTTCCCAAGCACTGATATCTTGTTACTTATTATTTCCTCAATAGCAGAATCTTTATTAAAGGCTTTGAATGCGATTACATATGTTTTCAAAACATTCTTCCAAATGCCATTCATACATTGCTGTGTGACTTCTTCTCATGCTGCAGTGATGTTCCAGATAGCATTTAGAGTATCAAAACCTTTCCAAAAGTCTTGGAGCATCCTGCCAGATTCAGTTGCTTCAACAGCCTGCACAAACGTTTGCCGTAAATAGTATACTTTGAGCGCAGCTATTGCGCCTTGATCCATAGGTTGAATGAATGCAGTTGTGTTTGGCATCAGGATTTATTTTTCCTATACGCTGGGGATGCCCTGGAGCATTGTCTAAGATCAGAAGGATCTTGAACGAGATGTTGTTTTGCATACAATATTCTTTTGCTTTCAAAATAAAACAGTTCAAAAACAAGTCTTCAAACAATGCTATTGTCATCCAGGCTTTCTTGTTATGGTGATAAGAAATGGGAGCTGTATGCTTGCCCACATTCTTGAATGCACTAGGGTTCTCCAAGTGGCAGATTAGGAAAGGCTTTAATTTGAACCCTGCAATATTTCCATTCAAAAGTAGTATTACACAGTCTTTGAATGCCTTGAATCCTGGCATTGTCTTGGACTCTTGATGAATGTATGTATTCTCTGGCATAAGCTTCCAAAACAAGCTTGTTTCATCACCATTTTATATTTGTTCTGGCAGATATTTCTCATCCGCAATTTTCCTATGCAGCTTTTCCTTAAAAGCTTCAGCATCGGCACTTGCTGCCTCACCGCTAACATTTACATTATGGTGATGATAACACCTTTTGAAGCTGTGGCTTGCTGTTGCTGTGCAGCATCATGAGAGAGTATCATACTGCATATTGGTAGCCTGGGAAAAGATCAGAATTTGAAGTACGGTTTATGCTTAACGCTATTGCACCATAGTAAAGTAAAAAAAAATTTAAGTTGTGGAGCACCTGTATTGCGATGTCATCAATAGACAGGACCTCTCCGGCTCCGACAAGGGCAAGGGCTACACTGATTACCACATGCTCAACCTGGGCAGAGGTGACTTCATCCGAGACCCTGAAGGCCTCCCGACAAAAACTTGAGGTGGCAGCTTTTCTCTCTCTGAAAGCAATACCACAGCCTGCCTGTTTGTCCTCCCAGGTGGATCTGCCAATGTAGATCATTATAGCCTCAATGGGGAGATGGGAGATCCTCTCGGTGAACTCCTGCTGGATCTCAGGTGCATCAGCTTTTCTGGTGTTGTTTTCGTAGGGAGGGTCATGACCGAATCAGGGACCTCCAATGGTGGGGTGTGGTGGCGAGTCATCTATTGTTGAACTCCTTCCTGGTCTTGGGCTTGGTAAAGATATTGTAGGAGAGCGTTTTGTCTCGGAAAACGAGGCTGCAGAGGATTTCCTTGGCTGCTACCTCCTGGATCCTTACCATTATGGTCGGGAATCTGGCCTCCACCCTTGCATTTTCATGATGGGCAGAGGTGGTGCAGCTTAGCATGATCCTTACAGCCTTATCTTGTATTTCCTTGAGCATCCATAACTTTGTCTTCTTGACGTCAATTTTGTGGCTTGCGTTATGATATATGACAGATCTCAAGCATAATGTAGAGCTACCTGAGGGAGATTACAGAGAAGCCAATGCTCCCACTGGCCACTCTGTGCTGCAGGTTTAGGTTGGCATTGCAGGACTGCTGAAGGGCTTGGGTCTGGTACTTGTAGCAGCCAATAGTGACACCAAAGTACCTATAGCAGGTATCATTGTCGAGGCTCATGCCCTGTATGTGAAACATAGGGCTCCTGTCGGATCTGCTGACGAAAAACTTGGTCTTGCTGGGTGAGATTACCAGGCCTATGAAGTTACACACACAGGTGAATTTGTTGAAGGCATATTCCAGGTCTCTGTCATTGCTTGACTGTAGGACAGTATCATCTGCTTAGATCATCTTGATGATGCCATTCATCTTGGTGCATGCTGTCACATTCATGAGGACGATGAAAAGGATGGACAACAGGACTCCACTTTGAGGGGTGCCAAAAAAAAGCTCCATCTCCCCGTTGGAGTGCACCCCATCCAGGTACACAGATGCATACGTCAGTCTTGTGATCTTAGATGATCAAGAGCATCTTGCCGCTCATGATTTTGCCAAGTTCTGCTAGGAGGGCGATCAAGTTCACCTTGTCAGAGGTCCCCTTGAGGTCAATGAAGGATATGTACTTTGCGTGGACATTGCTCTTGACCTGATGAATGCAGTTGTGAGTACTCCTTCCAGGTGGGAAGCCGGAGAGGCACTTGCTGAGTCGATGATTCATTAGATGCTGGAGCCTCTCAAAGACTTTGCAAAGATAGGATGTTAAGAGATATTGGCCTCATCTTGCTTGGCTTCTCAGGTTTGTGTATGGGAATGATGACGGAATATTCCAGGTCTTAAGGAGGTGTCCTGCCCTGCAAATAGCATTATACAGACGGAGGATTGGATTCCCTCAGGGATGCAAGGGCGCTCATGACTTCATAGGGTTATTTCATCCTTTCCTGGACTTATTGACTTGTTCAGCATCAGTCAGCTCTCAGCTCAAATTCAGTGAAAAGGCACACCACTGAGGTCCTCTCTCCTGAGGGCGCTGTTGATTTTGTTTATCCTCTGTCCTTCTTTATGGCCTGTCTAACTTTGAAGGGAAGACCATCATAGTTAGAGGCTGATATCCACTGGATGAAAAGCTCCTCGGCGTTGGCAGTTGGATTTGGGTGTCTCAGTTCTCTTTTCTTCTTGCCACTGATGATATTGACCTTGTTGACTACTGAAGACAAGAGGACTAGTCATTGATTTTCTGAAGTTGTTCCACTCCCTTTCCTTTGCAGCCCTCTTGATCTTATTGGCTTGTTTGGCCATTTGCTGTAAGATGGTATAGTTGTTTGGTGTTGGATTCAGCAAGTAGTCTTGCTTGACTGTTTTGTAGGCCTTGTTGATTTTCTTAACTTCTTCATCTCCTTTGTACCACCTGTGAGAGAAGAGGGCTCTTGTGCCTAGCTGCTGACCTCTACTCCTGGCAAAACTGACAATGATCCCTTCTGTGCTCTGCACTAAATCCTCCTCAAAGAGATCAACATCAGGGTCACCCTGGGAGGACATCCTGGCAGAGTGCTCATCATACTACAACTGCAGTGACTCCATTGTCTTATCTCTGTGCTTGGAAGGAATAGACAACCTCTTTCTCGAGGGAATTCTCCTGGGAAGCAGTCTCGGCAGCTCAACATTGATACATTGGCATAATGATAAGATGTAAGTTCAACTACCTCTGTGTCATAGTGGATTCCGACATCATTTAACAGGATGACATAATTGAGCTTATTTCCTCATGTGTGAGTCAGGAAAACTGTTGGTAGTCACTACTCAAATGCTGGCATCAGTAAGCCAACTGTAGAGGGTGAGCCTGTTGCAATTGTGCCTGACTGTTTTATTTGACTGTTCTATTTCTGCCCAAGGTACAGTAGATGGCATTAAGATCTCTAGTGAGGATGGCAAAATTGCTGTCAACATGGGTCTGAAGGTGCTGTAGATCTGTTGAGTTGTCCTTGTATTAGGCATTGATAACAGTGACAACAGAGCAGCCACAGGTGTCCATTATCCTGACCACAAGAGCATCGCACCCATCACCAGTGTAAGGCTGGGGTGCCAGGTTTGCAGGAGGGATTTTCTGCATAAATTATCAAGCCCCTGGTAGGCAGGGGTCCCCAATGCCATTTGTGGTCACAACGTTGGGTTGCATAAGTGCAGCATATCCTGGTATCGTGTGCTTTAATGGTTCCTAATGTTTTGTCTCCTGCAGGCAGATAACACCCACACAGTGTGACCGCATACTGCTCGAGGGCTATATCCTTATGGGCAAGGCTGTTAACATCCTAAGTGATGATTTTCAGGGTACTGGGAGAAAGGGGGTTATCAGAATACTGACTCATGATAAAGAGGGAGGCTCTGCAGTGTCGACATACTTGGTTAGGTCTGCTCAAATTTCATCCTGTATGCTCAGTACCAAATTCCATCTATGAAAGATGAGGCTTTTGCAGGCACTGGGAACCAAGTGATCGATAAGCTGATGTATAGATTTTCCACTCAAGCTTTTTGATATGGCAGCCCGGCAGGCCACATGAAATTGTCCTGTTCTGGATATGGACTTCGTTGGCCATTAGTTAACTGAAGTGGATTGTTGTTATTAACGGGCCTCTGAATATTCGCAGCCTTGTAATCATAGCTTGGAAAAGACTCTTGTGTGAGGAAGTACCAGGGTAAACTGAGTGTAGAATGGCAAAAGGTGAGAGCAAATGATGTGAGGGGAGTGGGTGAAAAATGGGAGGTATTTAAGGAAGCAGTGATGGCATATGCAAAAGATGCATGTGGCATGAAAAAGGTGGGAGGTTGGCTGATTAGAAAGGGTTGTGAGTGGTGGGATGAAGTAAATTTGTTAGTGAAGAGAAAAGAGAGGCATTTGGATGATACTTAAAAGAAAGAAGTGCAAATGACTGGGAGATGTATAAAGAAAGTGGCAGGAGGTCAAGAGGAAGGTTCAAGGGGTGAAAATGAGGACAAATGAGAGTTGGGGTGAGAGAGTATTATTAATCTTCAGGGAGGATAAAAAGATGTTGTTGAAGGACATAAATAACGTGTAAGATGAGAACAAATGGGAACATCAGTGAAGGGGGCAAGGGGGAAGTAATAAGAGGTAGTGATGAAGTGAGAAGGAGATGGAGTGGATATTTTGAAGGTGTGTTGAATGTGTTTGATGAGAGAGTGGCAGATGTAGGGTGTTTTGGTCGGGGTGGTACACGAAGTGAGAGGGTCAGGGAGAATGGTTTGGTTAAGGGAGAAGAGGTAGTGAAAGCTTTGAGTAAGATGAAATCCAGCAGGGCTGTGGGTTTGAATGTATTGCAGTGGAATTTATTAAGAAGGGGGGTGACTGTTGTTGATTGGTTGATAAGGTTATTCAGTGTATGTATGGATCATGGTGAAGTGCCTGAGGATTGGTGGAATACATGCATAGTGCCATTGTACAAAGGCAAAGGGGATAAAAATGAGTGTTCATACTACAGACACATAAGTTTGTTGAGTATTCCTGGGAAATTATATGGGAGAGTATTGATTGAGAAGGTGAAGGCATGTATGGAGCATCAGATTGAGGAGCATTGTGGTTTCAGAAGTGGTAGAGGATGCGTTGGTCAGGTGTTTGCTTAGAAGAATGTATGTAGGAAATACTTAGAAAAACAGATGGATTTGTTTGTAGCATTTATGGATCTGGAGAAGGCATGTGACAGGGTTGATAGAGATGCTGTGTGGAAAGTATTGAGTATATGGTATGGTAGGTAAGCTGCTAGAGTCGGTGAAAATTTTTTATCAAGGATGTAAGGCATGTTTACAAGTAGGAAGAGAAGAGAGTGATTCTTTCCCAGTGAATGTTGGTCTGCAGCAGGGGTGTGTGATGTCCCCATAATTGTTTAATTTGTTTTTGGATGGGGTGGTTAGGGAGGTAAATGCAAGGGTTTTGGAGAGAGGGGAAAGTATGCAGTATGTTGGGGATGAAAGGGCCTGGGAAGTGAGTCAGTTGTTTGCCAACGATACAGCTTTGGTGACTGAGTTTGGAAAAGTGTGTGAAAGGAGAAATTTGAGAGTAAATGTAAATAAGAGCAAGGTTATTAGGTTCAGTAAGGTTGAGGGACAAGTTAATTGGGATGTAAGTTTGAATGTAGAAAAATTGGAGGAAATTAAGTGTTTTAGATATATGGGAGTGGACTTAGCAGTGGATGGAACCATGGAAGTGAAAGTGAGTCGCAGGTAGGTAAAAAGGGCAAAGGTTCTGGGAGTAATGAAGAATATGTGGAAGGAGAGGTCGTTATCTTGGAGAGCAAAAATGGGTATGTTTGAAGGAATAGTAGTTTCAACAATATGATATTGTTGCGAGGTATGGGCTATAGATAGGGTTGTACAGAGGAGTGTGGATGTGTTGGAAATGTAATGTTTGAGGACAGTATGTGGTGTGAGGTGGTTTGATCGCGTAAGTAATGAAAGAGTAAGAGAGATATGTAGAAATAAAAAGAGTGTGGTTAAGAGAGCAGAGAAGGGTGTGCTGAAATTGTTTGGACATGTGGAGAGAATAAGTGAGGAAAGATTGACAAGGAGAATATATGTGTTGGATGTGGAGGGAAGAAGTAGAAGCGGAAGACCAAATTGGAGATGGAAGGATGGAGTGAAAATTATTTTGAGCGATTAGGGCCTGAACATACAGGAGGGTGAGAAGTGTGCAAGGAATAGAGTGACTTGGAACGATGTGATATACTGGTGTTGACATGCTGTCAATGGACACAACAAATACAGCATTTTGATCCCAGTTTATTTGGCATTTATAAATATAAAACTGTGTTTTTATGATTTTGCTCTTTTTTTCATGACATAAGGTATAATAAAAAAAAATATTTCAGGTCTGTGGAATCTTCCTGCAACACTGGAAATGCATTCTGCCAGCAAAATTTTTCTCCAGCCATTCCACGAAGCAGTACACCTATTGAAGAGGAAACAAGATTGGACTGCTTGACAGTAGACCCTATTGTAAAAGTAACTAAAGAAGAGTCTGAAACAGAAACATCCCCTGAATCTTCTGACACATCTGAGTCAGATGATGATAGTGATGATGATTCTGCCGAGATGGAAATTAGTGAAGATGCAACTTCATCACAAAGCAAACAAAGCTACTGTGTTGTTATGTAGCAGCATTATAAGAATGAATCCTTTAGGTGAAGCTAAATGGGTTCCATTTCACATGTACTCATATCTTTAAAGACTCTCTTCTTTTCCCTGTACCTTTTGTCTTTTATGTGTGTCTATGTTCCAGAAAAGAATAGCATTCCTTTAATGTCTTTATTATTGCACATTCTGTGTGCTGATTTATTTGAAAACGCTGTGTGGTGAAATTTGGTTCCAGGTTTTATGTTTATAATATATATTTATATATATATGCATATATATTTTTCTGTTTTTCATACATGTTCGCCTTTTCCCGCGTTAGATAGGTAGTGTCAAGAACAGAGGACTGACCCATAGAGGAAATGATCCTCACTTGTCCCCTTCTCTGTTCCTTCTTTGGCAAAGTAAAAACTGAAGGGGAGGATAAACAGCCCCCCATTCCCTCCCCTTTTAGACGCCTTCTATGACACATAGGGAATACGTGGGAAGTATTCTTTCTCCCCTATCCACAGCATTATATTTTTTTTTTTTGTAATATTTATTATACTTGATCACCGATTCCTGCGTTAGTGAGATAGCTTCTGGAAACATGAGGAAAGACCCATCCACTCATATACACACATATACAAACATGCTCATACATGTACATATACATACATTTACATATCAACATACACTTACACAGCCATATATATATATATATATATATCCATGTAAATATTCATACTCGCATGCCTTCATCCATTCTCAGTGCTACCCTACCCCAAAGGAAACAGCATCACCTCCCCCTGCGTCAAGGAGGTACCACTAGGAAAATGGACAAAAAAGGCCACATTCAATCACATTCACTCTACCTGTCATGTGTAATGCACTGAAACCACAACTCCCTGTCCACATCCAGGCCCCACAGACCTTTCCATGGTTTACCCCAGATATTTCACATGCCCTGGTTCAGTCTGTTGACAGCACGTCAATCCCTGTATACCACATTGTTCCAATTCACTCTATTCCTTGCACAGCTCTCACCCCCCTGTATGTTCAGGCCCCATCACTCAAAATCTGTTTCACTCCATCCTTCCACCTCCAATTTGGTCTTTTGCTTCTTGTTCCCTCCACCTCTAACACATATATCCTCTTTGTCAATCTTTCCTCACTCATTCTATCGATATATCCAGACCATTTCGACACACCCTCTTCTGCTCTCTTAACCACACTTTTTATTACCACACATCTCTCTAACCCTTTCATTACTTATTCAATCAGACCACCTCACACCACATGTTGTCCTCAAACATTTCACTTCCAGCACTTCAACTCTCCTCTGTACAACCCAATCCATAGCCCATCCCTCGCAACTGTATAGTATTGCTGGAACTACTATTCCTTCTAACATACCCAATTTTGCTCTTTCAGATTATGTTCTTTCTTTCCACACATTCTTCATTGCTCTCAGAATTTTCACCCCCTCCCCCATCCTTTGACTCACTTGCACTTTCATGGTTTTATTTGCTGCTAATCCACTCCCAGATATCTAAAACACCTCACTTCCTTCAGTTTTTCTCCTTTCAAACTCATCCCAACTAACTTGTGCCTCAACCCTCTTGAACTTAATATCCATGCTTTTATTCACATTTACTCTCAACTTTCTCTTTTCACACACTTTTCCAAACTTAGTCACCAACTTCGGCAGTTTCTCACTTGAATCAGCCACCAATGCTGTATCAGTAGTGAAAACAACTAACTGACTTCCCAGGCCCTTTCATTCCCAGTAGACTGCGTTCTTGATTGCCGTTTCCCGCATTAACAGGGTAGTGCCAGGAAACTGATGTACAATGGCCCATCCACTCATATACTGCAGAAGTTGGTGACTGAGTTTGGTAAAGTATGTGAACGAAGAAAGCTGAGAGTAAATGTGAATAAGAGCAAGATTATTAGGTTCAGTAGGGTTG
>JAUUDZ010040130.1:0-10752 GCA_032361705.1 Panulirus versicolor
AGAAAGTATTGGATTTCTTGATAGAATTTGCAATCACTTCGGTTATCTAATTAATCAATACAGAATTAAGACTCGTGCGCAAGTAATTACGCATAGTAGTTTGTATCTTGTAGCGTCACACGTTCTGGCTGGATACGAAAGTCCAATTTGCAATATGATGCGACCTTGTCTTACCTTCGGTCAAGGACGGACATCATCATCGTCCGTTTTCTTTTTTTATAATACTGAGATGACATTCTGAATTCCACCTCCAACAAGTATAAGCTCTCTAACGAAAACATGGTCCTTGACCCATTTATCATCGAGGTTTTCGTTCCCTCCTTTCCAAGGTTGTGGTTGTAGGTGCTGTCATTGTCGGGTGACAGCGGGATGACGCGAGTGGCAATGACAGCTACTCACGCCCAAGACGCCAAGATGTGACAGCCTCAGAACGTATCGTCTGAGACAAAGCTCCCAGAGGACGTCACGAGGAGAGGAACTTTCCCTTTTTCTTCTAAGTTTCCTTTAATGTTTCTGTCGATACGAAGGTGTAGAATGGGGGCTGGATCACACAGCCTTGTGTAGAGCACAGAAGCGATGGAAGAACGCCAAGGGACATTTAAACCTGCTACCAATAGAATCAACACCACATTCCCCTCCCTCTGCCTACACCGAACCCCGATCATCATAGTCACACACCTATCAATTAATTTGCACATATAGAATCTGAAAAGTAGATAACACGAAAAAAAAAAAAAGCTCTTACCCTATGGACACGCGATCACAGAAAATCATTTGAGTTACGGCAGTACAAAAATAGAATGCGATTGGGAAAATATATCTTACTGTTAAGAGATGATAGAAAGGTTGCTAGCAACACAAGATATTATCTTTTTTTCATTTTTTTTTTTACATATATATTTGTGTCATTAGTAGCACCATTGTTACAAAATATATTCTTTTTTTTTCTCTGGTCATTACATAACTATATTGCATTACATTTTTTTGTGTATTCTACACATTTTTTTCATTCCTTTTCCTATCGGTTGACACATGAAGAAATATGCACATGTAAGTGAAAACCCACAAATGGAGAGATATAATATTTCTTTAAAAAATTTCCCTTTGATATACTCTATTAACATATATGTACCTTATGATTCCCCTCACTAAATATATACCTCTTATATACTCTATTTGTGGACTTTCCTTCATTCGTCAGTAACTGATATGTTTAGATGTTGTCACCTGTAGAGGAGAAAGGTCGACCCCTTTCCTTCCGGGCCGACCTGAACCCCAGCTGCCGAAACCAGAGAATGGCCTCTGGTCACTGGCCTCTTTTACTATCATCTCCCACTCCTCAACCTACAGTCATGTGGTGCCATGGGATTATTGTTTGGGTATATGAAAAAAAAAATGATATGCGGGGAGCAAACTGCTGACTGGCACTTAATACTGAAGACCGCAAGACCTGCGCGCCTTCAAGATGAGACTGGAGTCATTATGCGCAACTGCATTCATTGCACCACGCAACAGATCAAATCTGTTGTTGGCACAGTGGGTGTACGATAAAAGATTTCATTAGGAAATGTAACATTATTACAGCCTTAGAGGTTGATTAAAGTCGGTCATTAATTTATATCTTATGGGGGAGTGATGATCTTGGGGAATACAAACACGCTACTTTCTAACCTTGATCGAGAGGATGAAATGGTAATTTGTACACCAGAGAACTGGCGACATTGCTTTATATCACAGTTAAAAGAGGTTGTCCCAACAGAACTGTGATGCAGTCTGAAATCTAAAAGAGAATTCTTTTGAAGCTCATTGAGGCTACAGAAATAAATACAGGCTATGTTTGAAGACAGTCGGCTCCAGTGTTACTACACCTGCAGCCCCTGTCTTTTTCTTAACCAAGGGTGGTCACAGTAGGACCACATCTAGACGTATTTACCCATCCACTTTAATTTCATCGATGTGGAGGACTGTGGCTCAGTAGAGATACTTCGAGCGCCATCCTCGCAGCGTTTAGATTAGAGAGAGATCAAGTTATTGGGGGGACGACTGGCGCGTCTTTGCTTTCCCTAGTGCCTCTTCATGTGGAGGGAGAGGTGGTCTGAGCGGGAGAAGGACCGCTGGCACAGCTGACACTTGAAGGGTTTCTGGCCTGTGTGTTTACGGTAGTGGCGCGTCAACTCGTCCGACCTCGCGAACCTCCACTTGCATCCTTCCCACGTGCAGTGGTATGGCTTCTCTCCTGCAAAAGATAAGAACCCTTCACCTGTCATTTCGCTAAAAGGACGCAGCCAACAATTAGACAGAAGCCAATCATGTAAAATCAATTCAGTCTGTGGGCAAGAAATCATCTGCGGTTGACACCAGACGTACCTGTGTGTGTGCGCTTATGAGCCTTGAGGTGAGAGCTCTTGGTATAGACTTTTTGACAGCCTTCGAAGTCGCAGCGATGTGCTTTCCGTCGTCTAAGGGCGTCTGAGTAATCTGCAGATTGAGGAGGGGGTCGGCCAGGGGGCCGAGCTCCTGCCGGCGGAGACGAAGGAGACGACGAAGACGAGGATGACGACGAAATGGTGGATGAGGTAAGTGTTGTGGTTTGAGGTGGGGGTGAGGACAAGTGACTGCCCGACGAGCCGCCGAGGGGCGGCGGGGACGGACTCTCACTCAGCGTGCGCTTTCCATACAGGGCTCTGCACAACACAAGAACATGGTAGTCTTCATGATACATGGTACGTAGATGTGGTTTGAAATCAGAATGTTGCAGGCAGTAATACATCTCATATGTGAACAGCACAGTTCGCATATTACTGAATCCTTGCCAGTTTGAGTCATAATTGCGATGAATGTGAATCATTTGTTGTGAAATTCAGATGATAAGATAGAATGAATGACAAATAAAACTGCTCTAAATGGATATGGTATTCAGCGATAGTATGCTGTTCGGTACGTGAACTAGATATTAGACTCACAGTGACGCTTCGCGTATCCTCTGCAGGGAAAGGAAAGGCGACGTTCCATTGTGGAAAGCACTCTCCAAATTCATGTTGAGAGCGTCCATGGGATTCTTGCCTAATTCTGCAAAAGCGATTGTAAAAAGAAAATTAGATATACCGTAACAGGCGTCTGTTATCATAAATTCCTCGTGCAACAGACAATTATGTGCATGATGCTAAACAACGATTGAAAAGCTTAAATCACTACTACTACCTACCAGTTTTGATTGTTAGGTCCAGCCCAAGTGGTAGAGAGAGGGAGCCCGAGAACCTCGACATATGGAGCAGGAAAGATGGGTCACTACTCCTTAGAGGCGAGCCACTCGTTCTCACAAGATCCTCAGGGCTCACACAGGGGAAGGTTGTGCTCTGCAGGGGCAGCCCCATGTGTAGGCCTGGGAGGTCGAGGGCGCTTAGCCCACTGTGATCAGGGGAGGGTTTCGGAGATCTAGTACTGACGAAGGTGGAGCTCGAGGTGACAGCTGCTCTGTGAGGTTCCACCGTCAGGCACTGAGGGACGGTCACCGTCGTCGACGAAGATGGTGTGTGCGACGCGGGTAAAGATGTGGCACTGTAGGTTACCGAGGTTTTGGGCGACACGCGGGCGTCTATGGTCGTTTTTGTATAACGTGGCACTTGTTTCACAGCCGAGGGAGAGGAAGAGGAGGTCGGGCACTCTGGGTGCTTAGTGGTGATCCGATGTTCGGAAATTTTCTGTATATCGCCGGACATTTTCGGTATCCGATCGCACTGCGCTCTCTGAACCTTGTCGCCAATTGCCTTGACGTCGCTGGAGATTGCGTTAATCGGCCTCTGGACCCGCTCGCTTGACTCACGGTTACCTGAATTTTTTTGTACTCGCTCACACAGCATCTTTTGGGCGTGGGTGCTCGAGACTCTGTGTTCGCTCATCATGGACAACCGCTCATCTGGCGGCGGCCTGCGGGGCTTGTCACCCGAGACTCTAACAGGGCTGTAATTGATGGGCCCTGAGGGCGGTCCGGGAGGGTCATTGTGCTCAGGGTGAGGGCTGGGCTTAGCAGGCAGCGGCTGCAGCCCAGGGGGAGAGCCCTGGGGCGCACACTGAGGGCCGTGGACCGCTGGCAGCCTGGGGAGCGGCTGGACATGGTCGGGGCCGAGCTGCGGTTCGGCTAGTTGGTCCTCCTTGGTTTTGACGCTCAAGTCCACTGGTTCTGACTGCTCGGGTGGCACCTCCGCCTGTAGGAGAGACAAAGACCATCACATCAGCTGTCTCACTCTCCTACGAGACATAGTGACAGCTACGAGACATAGTGACAGCGTTACTGCGAAAATGTTATTGTCATTCACGAGACCTAGCCCCTGTTGTGAAGTGTTGGCCATAAGTCGACGATTGACAAAATTATCTAAGTGGTAGGACGATTCATCTAGTCTATGACTATAGATTATTACACGATTTAATACAGAACCTGCTATCTGATCCTGAATCATATCTAAATTCAGACTATGAACTTTGAGCTCCCCAATTTATCTTTTACGCACTCACAAAACCCGTTTTGTAAACTTTGGAAACTTTAAACCTCCCCATTTATCTTTTACGCCTTTACAGATCCCGTTTTCTAAACTGTTAACACCTGAATTTTACACACACACACACACACACACATTTAAGAAGTCTCATGATAGTCCAGAAATTCAATAAAAAAGTCAGAGGCATCGGGCCCAACTCCCGTGCTGTACAAATAAGTAATTACAAATAGGTTAATCCCACTCTGACACACAATTATACACACGTTTTCCTCGTTTCGAGACACTCATCTGTCGACTTATACACACATTAAACTTTTGCAAACCTAAATCACAACCTCTATGACCAGCCTTACGGCACACATCAGTATGTGAAAATGTGTTCCATTTACACATAAAGTTGATACTACGATTCACTCAGTCGAATCTCGTATAGGTTACAATATCTCGTGGTTATGAGGCACAAGATTTGCCATATCCTATGGATATGGGACACACATGGGTCACCCTATCTTGTGGACATAGAGCAAATGGGTCACCATATCTTGTGGACATGGGATACACAAAACATCTTATGGACATGGGGCACGTATGGGTTACCATATGTTATGGACATTGGACACATAAGGGTTACCATATCTTGAGGACAAGGGACACGTACCTCCTTGGACATGGTGTTGGGGTGCGTGGAAAGGAGGGGGTCATGCTCGGGTACCATGGCCTGGGGGGCAAGTTTAGGGGGCGGCGCTCCCCAACCACTCCTCTAAACAACCTGAAAGAAAATGGAGAGTGAAGGGTTAGTGCCTGGTTGTCCTCTGGAGAATGATGAAGAGCCACGTATTGCAAGAATAAAGAGGAAAAGGAACAGAGTTGGAGGACCACGTGGACGAATGATACATAAAAATAAAAAGGATAAGGAACAGAGACGGAGGACCATGTCGAACGAATGATAAAGAAGAATAAAGAGGAAAAAGAACGTAGATGGAGAGCCAAGTCGACGAATGATAAAGAAGAATAAAGGGGAAAAATGAACAGAGATAGAGAAGAAACACGAAAAAACAAAATCCTCTCATGATATCATTCCAACAAGCTACTGCATTTCATTCCCATCTACACCACGCATCAGGAGGGGGCTTAACTGCTCACCCTCCGGCACACCTCGCCCTCCTAGCTTAGCGAGCACAGATGTCATGGCGAGACTGTCGAGTGGAATCTTTCCGTCACTCCTGCATCGCGTGATGAGCCCACTTAGTCAATCCAGACAGCACTGCAGGACGAGGTTATCCAGCATGGCACTCGCAACACTTGCCCGGGGTAACAACAGACTGGTTGCGTGGGCCTTGAACTTTGACATCGAGGAGGACCTTGGCGATTATGTATCCAGATGGGAAATACCGCGAGGCTTAGGAGGAGGAGGAGGAGGAGGAGAGGCGTGTGTTATGAAGAGGGGAAGACAAACATGTTGGTGTAATTATTAGGTACTTAATCTGATGAATATGTCTGTCTTGGTCGACGATAAACCGAGGATGAATGACTTAGTTTTCAGAGTGTTTATAGATGTGTGTGTGTGTGTGTGTGTGTGTGTGTGTGTGTGTGTGTGTGTGTGCGCCTTTGGGCCGGCTGCTGCGCCCAGGAATCGAATCACTGCAGGCCCCTGTGTGTGTGTGTGTGTGTGTGTGTGTGTGTGTGTGTGTGCAGAGCTTGGTTACAGTGCGTATATGCAAAATTATTTTCCTGATTATCTCATTTACATCACTAATATTCACATTCTTACAGTTTCTCACAAATATAAGCGTATAAGAGGATAGCACCAATGATGGCACTAAAGGTTAGAGGAACCACGTTACAGTGAGAGGGTAGAAACCATAAATTTGTCCACTGAGGATGAGAAGAAAAAAAGATCTTATCAGATACGATGTAAAGAAGTCCTTTTACAGTATAAGATTATTGAATGAATGGAATAAATTGACTGACGACACTGTGAATGCAGACAACATACGTAAGTTTATAAAGCTGATTGATGGACAAAGTTCAAAAGATGATGGAGGAGGGGGGTCACAAGTGCAGGACTCCCTCCCCTTACGGTGCAAATCGATAATTACCAAGGTCATCAATATCTACAAGTTAATTCTCCGAGGCAGAGAGGTTCAGTAGTACCAATGTCACACGTCCGCTCACACTCGCAGCCTTCACAATGGCAGCCCTCAGCACAACATCATTAAGCACATGGCAGCAACGCTGCTCTTGACTGCTTAATAAGCCATAATGACTAAGTGAGGTATGCAAATTTCACACGATTACTGCCTAATAGGGGATGACCGTGAGGGGTGAGGGCAGACGGTGACGCCCTCTGGGGTGTAAGGGGGAGGGGGTGTGTGTTGTGGAGGGAGGGAGGGAGGGAGGGGAGGAGCAGCAGGGAGGAGATGATGGGAAACGTAAGACAAGAGAGGAGTAGAAAAGGATCGAGTCAAAGATGATAACATACAGCTATACATTTGTATATAGGAAAGTGTACTCACACGCACAAACGAACGCACAAACGTGCACTACACACATGGTACTGGTTAGCTTTACTGACCATGAGTCAGCACATGCCCTCCTGGGGTCGGGCCCACATGGGTTCAAATTCCGGGTTCGGCCGTCGCCCCACACTCAAGCCAGGTTGGTCGATAAACGAATCCCTGGCTTAGGCTGGTGTGTGTGTGTGTGTGTGTGTGTGTGTGTGTTTGTGTGTGTGTGTGTGTGTGTGTGTGTGCACAGGAGTAAAGACATGGTACATATACACGAGATTCTGGATGGGGCCACAAGAGTGGAAAACTCTCTATCACACACAAATGATAGCCACACACACACACTTAGGGAATAGATAAGGGCAAATGGTATACCTATGAATGGAGGTCGGGAAGTTGTGCTGACTCTTGTGGTGTGTGTAACAATATAAAAGATAATTAGAAAGCAAATGCATGTTGTTTTTTTTCGAGGAAGGAACTGCTTGAGTGAGAAACAACACGATTCGGAGAAAGGAGGTCATGTGCAACGAGGGAGTGATCACTATTGTCGACAATGAAGATGTCTGGACGGATTGTATGCATCTAAACTACCACAAACCATTCGACAACGTAACACACAAGAGGACGGTAACGTAGGAGGATTTTCGATTGAGAATAAAGGGTGATACTCCTGCTATGAACAGAGCATTACCTTACTGGAGGGGAACAAAGGACGCACGTCAGGGGAGTTTTCTCGGAATGGTTCGGTGTGAGCAGTGGCGTGCCACAGGGTCCAGTCCTGGGGCCATTACTTTTCTTGATCTGTTAACGACTTGCCGGAAGGGTTGGACTGCCACCTGGATATGTTAGCGCATGATGCCAAGGTCACGAGCGACGTAAAAAGTGAGGAGGAATAATTATCGCCTTGCGAGAGCACTTTGACAAACTCCAAAGTCGGTCTGATACGCGGGCGATGAAATTTCACCAGCGTAAATGCAGAATAAATGAGGGTGGGACATAGCGAAAGAAGCCTTCAGTACGAATATAATCTGAAGAGGAAATAAGCTTTATGAATCGGTGTGTTAAGGAGACTTGACAGTCAACACTGTGCCTTACCTATTACCAGTGTCGTAGCGAAGGAAAATAACAAAGATGACAGACTGTTTCTGGGGAAATGTCAGAACCGAATCCGAATACATGAACAAAAGAATACTTTGCTATGCTGTTCACATCATAAGTGAAGGGTTCCTTGTGTTTATTGAAGAGTTCCTTGTAATTAGTGAGGGATCCTTGATATTAAATGTCATCAGCCCACTGACGGTGTCTCTTCCTTTAGTATAAGTGTCATAAATGACGGGGTCCTTGTCAATAATGAAATTGTTATTAATGAAGGGTTATTTGTTATCATCAAAGGTGTCGTTATCTGTTTCCTTACAAATACTAAACGTGTCATTAGTGAGGAGCTTCCTGTCATTAAAGATTCATTAATGAAGGCTTCTTTGCCGTTAGTAAAGGAGTCATTCGTGAAGGGTTCATGGTCATTAGTAAAGGAATTATCAGTGAAGGGCTCCGTCCTTAGTGAAGGGTTTCTTGGCTTTATGTGGATCCTATCCCAGCCCTTGTTTAATCACTTCCTTTTAGCGTATGTGTTGCTCCAAGAGGTTGCGATTTCTCTATAGCACTATTTGCTTTACTCCTTTTTTCTCTTAACCTAAAGCCATTATTTGCTGGTTGGCGATTGTGACGACTTTAACTTTCATCAGTTTATATTCGTGTCTATAAGATGTTAAGTATTTTCTGGGCGTCTTTTCATTTTTTTTGTCTGCTTCTGGTTGAGAAGTTAGCATCTTGTAACAACCAACGTTTAAAATCCAATCTCAGGCATTTCATCCCACCAAATAACGTCTCGTAGAATTCCTCCTTTTCTTCGAAAGCCTCACCTTCCAAATTTGGCACAGTGGTTAGTTTCGCTGACCTTTAATCCACGGGGACGGGTTCGATCCATGGCGTGGGCAGTCGAGGTTCAACTCCCAGCTGATCATCCTCATAGCAAAATACTAACTCGAGAAGTTACTATATTCAAATTAGTTTTTGCGTAAAGCATTAGATTTGGCCAAACCTTCCCTCCATAGAGCTAAACTCCGTATGTTAACCAACGAAAGACGTTTTAAAGAACTACTACCATAAAACAAATCCAAATGTTTCTTTTTTATCTGAACATTTTCATACAGAAGACAGGAGTAAAATGATTGTCATTTACACTAACAGTATAGGTTGAAAACCTTTTCTCAACGTATACCATAGGATAGCCGCGGGTATACGCATATGATATTCCTACCAACCCATGTAATAAGGCGTGGACTGGTCGAACTGGTGGTGGCTTACACGCTAGGGTCAGTGACCACAACAGAAGTGGTTGGTATATAGGCCAAGAACGCTCGGCTATTTCTGGTCATATAGTCAAAGTATATACACCAAGAATACTCGGTTATCCCTGAATATGTACCCAAAGTATGGATTGGAGAAATGCCTCAATTACATAATTCAAACTATAATTTCAAAAGGAAAACTATATGATTGGCATTCACTGCTTGCAGGGGCAATGTTAGGCCCTTCCCAGTGGCAGTGAATTCCAGATGCTACAACCATGGCCGCCTCTGAGGAACACATTATTACCCCGACCCACACGACAGGTCATGTGACCTGACCTAATGGTGACAACTTTCCTCCGATGTTGCCAAACTTCTGCTAGATTCCTTGTCAGTCTCCCGAAGAAGGTCATGACGTTTTCGACCGAAATATACAACTCCAAGTTTTCTGTTTTAAATCTCTACCAGGAATTTTATATACACACACACACACAAACACACACACACACACACACACACACACACACACAATATTTAGTGTTATCGCTTCTGTTTATACTGGAGTCGACAAGATACTGGAACTTTAATGATATCAGTCCATGTTAAAGATATCGTACCGATACCTAATAGGTGAGTCATGGCAACGTCATCTCTGTTGATGTTACCACGCAGTAGTGTATTCGTGTGTACCAAAAAATAAATAAATAAATAAATACGTATTATGTTAGCATCACCGTGTAGTGATCTATGGCTTCATAGTAACTTATTATGTTAACACTCTAGGGATCCATGGCAACGTCTCATGTTAACACCCAGGGATCCATGGCAACGTATTATGTTAACACTCTAGGGATCCATGGCAACGTATCATGTTAACACTCTAGGGATCCATGGCAACGGATCATGTTAACACCCAGGGATCCATGGCAACGTATCATGTTAACACCAAGGGATCCATGGCAACGTATCATGTTAACACCCAGGGATCTATGGCAACGTATCATGTTAACACCCAGGGATCCATGGCAACGTATCATGTCAGCATCACCGTGTTGTGACCTTGAGATCCATAGCAACTTAAAATGTCAACTCTGCCATGTCGTGATACAGAGTTCCTTGGACACGAATTATGTCAACACTGCCATGTAGCAACCAAGGGATCCTAAGCAAGACATATCATATGTAAGATAATGGATGATTAGTAGGTTGATGAATACATAAATTGGTAAATATTTCTTGCATATACTTAAAGAAATGTAAAGAACAAAAGTATCGCTTCCAGTAATGCCTGCAATAGCATATCAGTCTAACATTTTTTTTTTAAGTATAATTGGAAGGTGTAATACAGGATTTTCTCCTCATACTTAACATTAAGTGACGTGTGGTCACTTGTGTTTTGTT
>JAUUDZ010040141.1:0-10752 GCA_032361705.1 Panulirus versicolor
TTTCGTCTGTTTCCTTGCGCTACCTTGCTAACGCGGGAGACAGCAACAAAGCAAAATAAATAAAATGAATAAATCTATTACAGGCATTTCATGTTACTGGACAGCCTTTAGGGCATCATGAAAAGACTTATTTGACCTTTATTTTCTCATATTTTGTCCTCTGGTTATATAACTTATCAATCCCTTCAAGTAATTTGAATCTATGCTCATACCCACTGTTCATATCCTCAACTTCCTTTCTCATCTCAAGTGTTTGTGAACTTTAACCGGATTCCTCACTTTATTTCCTTCTTGTGTTAAACTTCTGATACCATTTTTTTAGTAATTTCAAACAGCATCCCAATCTTTGTTCTTTGGTGATTTACCTACTATTTCTTCCTCTTGGCTTCCCCTTGTGGATTAAGTCACAACTGATCAGTCTTGATACTTTTCCTTGTTTGATCCTCTAATGAAAATCAAATTGAAAACAGAAAAACTTTAGCATTCTCAGCTAAGACTGGCCTAGCTGGTGTCGCTGTCTGGACTAATTTCCATGTCTTCTTTTAAGATATCTTTCTTGGCTTAGGCAACGCTAATAAGCTTAACTCCTTAAGTACTACAGAGAAAATATTTACACGAGCCAAGGGACTCCTGCTGATAGATATTTACACATCAAATTTTGTGCCTCTATTCCATAGCCACACACCAAACTTGGATTGTGGCAGTGTGCAATAACTTCTTCCCAGTCAGTCATCTCAAGCCATGCCAATGACAGCAAAGTTTTTGAATTTTCTAAGGAAGAAACTGAGTAGTTTCTAGCTTAATTTAGAGGACTAGGCAGATCATCAAAGTACTTAATGATGATAACTTGTCTCTGTATCATGTGGACAATCATTTTATGAACATTGACTTCTCTAGCATGGAAAACTGGTAACACTGACTTCTCAGAGTAGCATGGAAGACTGGTCAAGATGAGGCAGGAGAAAGTATTTCTAGCATAAGAAGAGGCAGCACTGCTACTGCCTGCATGACCTTGACAACACTGCATCTGACTGGTGTGGCTGGTAATATTACAAATTTTTCTACTTTTGCTGTTATAAGAAAATTTATCCGGGAATCACTTTGATTATAACAAGAAGATTTATCATGTAAGATAAAACATAGTCATAAGCAGGTCAATTTTTCAGTGTAAGTAAAATAGAAATTAAAATACCCAGTGGCAAACTGCTGGAAACTTAGGCCTTACTCCTACATTTTTTAGCGCATAGTACTGAAACATCCACAAAACTTCTTCAGCGTCAATATAATCAATCTCCATACAATTCAAAGACAGATGACCATTTTCAAGAATTTCTGGATCATCTGCCTAGTCCTCTAAGTCTAGCTAAAAAGCACTTAATTTCCTTTCTAGAAAACTAATGAGAATATTCTGTCATTGGCATGGCAGAAGAATAACTGACTGTGGGGAGAAAATATTGTGCACTGCCACCTCAACAATCACCCAGGTGTGGCTTGGCAGGTGGCCCTGAAACAAAAGCACAAAACTTTATGCATAAATTTACATTTTGGTTACAAATATTTTAACATCTTATATTTACCCACAGTTACACTTCAGAGTAATTCTACGATATACTTACGCTCCCCAAGTGTGTGTGCGCAATTACCTTTTTGAATATTAAGGCGGGAAGTTTTATCTCTAAAATGACAGTCTGATTCATAATAAAGGGATCTGAATAACAAGAAATTAATAAGGTTTCATCATAGGTTTGAAAAATACATACATGATGAAGTAACTCTTTACAGATGAGGACTGCTAAAGGTATTCCCATTAATTTGGGGGCCATTCGAATCTGAAACTGGACATATTTTGTGGTGTCTGAATTAAAATGAGGCAATAAAAAAGATGGCTAGATAGCTAATCAGCTGTTAATCTGTTACTAGGGTCTTGGTCTGTTAGCAAGACATCGAGAAAGGAGTTTATGAAGGAGATTAGATGGTAGAAAACAGGGAACAGTTACCTTAACCATGAAGTTCCTCACCTATGCCCTGCTATATTCCTAAATGTACATCTGTTGGAAATTACCAGCACACACCCTGAGCAAAATGTGTGATGCAGTCAGTAAATTAATTTTGTTTTATCCATGATTTCATTTCAGATGTATAAATTCTGCTCATAAGCATATCTTTTCTATTTGCTTTTACCTTTAAAATGGTTCAAGCAAGCACACACAAAACCAGGCTGGAACATAGGTGAATTCAGAAACATACCTGCTTTTCTTGCAAACGTCAACTAGACTGCAAAAGATAAACATGAAGTTTCTTTAAACTTTTACCTTAAATAAAAGGATACAGAATTATGAATGGTGTACAGTATAACTTAGAAGTACCATGCCAAAAAGAAAGAGAAAAAAGGGCACATCAGTGTAGAGGTGGCATGCTAAACAGCTTTTATTGCCTACTGACATGCTGCTCTGTCTAACTTCCACTCCCTCATTTCCAAGTAATCTTGTTTCTTTTCTCCCCTTATCCCTCTTTAAACTGTGTAATCATTGTTTTTTCCTCAACCCGAGTTCAAAGTACAAAATCAAATTAATTTGTTACATAGTATCATGTAAAGGTCCAAACAAAAATTTACACTGAAAAATATGAGCAAATAATTATTTAAATCCTCATTAACATACTTATTATTCACTCATTCACATATTTCTTACCCTGGTACAAAGGCAAGGGGGCTAAAAAATGAATGCTCTAATTGCAAAGATATAAGAATCTTGAGTAAATCTGGTAAGGTATAGGGAGAGTGGTGAATGAAAGGGTAGTGACATTCACTAAACATTTAAGTGAGGGAGGAGCAATGAGGTTCGGGAGAGATACAAGGTGTAGAGATTTGGTGTCTTTGAAGAGTTTGTAAGAAATACTTAGAGAAATATGAATTGTTTAAACAGCATTAATGGATCTGGAGATAGCATAAAACAGAGCTAACAATAAGGAACCTTGGAAAGTGCTGAAAGTATATGGGGTTAATGGAAAGTAACCACAGTGAGTTTTTACTAGGAGAGTAAGGCAAATATACATACGAAAGGAGCTATTCCTAGTGAATTCGGACTTGCATTGAGGATGTGCAATGTCACTGTTTTTTGCTTAATCTTTTTATGAGTGGGGTGGTTGTAGGAGTAAATGTAGGCTTTGCAGTGACAAGGAGGTCTATGACTGGGGGTAATAGTGAGCATGAGCAGTGAATCAGTTGCTCTTTAGCAGATGTTAGACCTGGTGAAAGACTAAAAGCTGATGACAATGTTTGGAACAGTGAGGGAAATGAGAAAGTTGTGAGTAAATGTGAACAAAAGTAAGGAAATAAAATGCAGCAAAAGAGTAGGGGAGGATGGTCTGGAATGAGTTTCAACAGCAGGACAGACCTGGAGAACATGGAATACTTGAAGTATATGGCAGTGAACTTGGCAGAAGATGGAACCATAGTAGCTGAAGGCTGTCATAGCATGGAAAAGGGGGCTAAGGTCCAATGTGCAACAAGGGGTGCGTATAAGGAAAGGTTTGTGACTTTTAAGGTAGAGACAGGTATTTCTGTATGTACAGCAGTCCTGAATGAGTATGGATGAGTCTTTGGCCTTGAATACAAAACAAAGGGAAAGGATGGATGTGTTGGAAATGAAATGTATGAGGATGGTGTGACGCCAATTCTTTGTGTAAGAGAGAGGTGTGCCAGTAAGTGCAGATTCATTGACAGGGCCAACAAAGGTGTACTGAAATGGTTCAAACATATGGAAAGGATGAGTGCAGGTAGTGGTTGATGATGCTGACCCTAATGTGTTCACAGGCCCCTTAAAGGGGAACACAAAGGTTTGAATTCTGGTTGTGGCAGTCACTCCACAATCAACCCAACAGTTCATCCTCCCCTAGGGAGTCTGAAAGGGAGATGGAAGGATGGAGAGGGGTACCTGTATTGGGGTCTGAACACTCATCAAGGTGTGAGATGTGCATGCAACTGAATTAATTGGACTGATGTTGTGTATGGAGGGGGCAACATGCTGTTAATGGGCTGAATATGAGCATATGAAGCAGGCTTTGATTTAAATACATCATGTTCAACAGCTTGAGAGTGTATGTGTGCAAATGAGGTCACTCCTCAATTGTTCCTCACACTACCTTGCTGAAGTAGGAGAGGCAATTAGGTACTGACAGTAAAATCTGCTCATGCAAAGAGCAAAGAGGCTCCAAATAACGAACTATTTTTTTTCTTTTAATCTTTTTAATCAAAACCTGCATACATTTTTACTAAAGCATTTAATACTGACTAAAGATGAAGAGACAGATGTACCTCTGAATGAAAGTAATTTCACGGTCAAACAGTAAATACTTTTAAGGACAGATACATGTCACAATGACAGATGAATGACAATGCATTCAACAATGTAATAATCTTACAACCTTAGATTAAAAGACAAGTATTCAAAAAAATGTTATTCATCATCTGCTACAAAACTTCAAAGAGATGGCCCCCATTTTTAATACATAAAGAAATCTAATTTCTTTCTTTTTTTTCAAAAATTGTCAAACTCAGATTTAAATCAACTTACCTAGTACAAAATAGTTTGGTTTTTAAATCCATGAATTGATTTATAATTGTTTTTTGATGTTGACTGTGTGTCATTTCTAGACACAGGAAGCCTATTTTGACCCTTAATTACAAGTTCTAGCTCCATGAAGTCACACAAACGTTGGACATCTTTGTCATTTCGGAGGCGGGTGTTTGGAAGCTTTCTGAAAATATGATAAAATAAGACACTGGAAAGAAAAAGTTTTCTGGTCATTCTCTATAAAATAAGATCTTAGAGTGGATCACAAAATGAAGAATTACATAAGGGGAAGGTTGCTGCTATATCCCTGACACCCATTCCAACTGAAACTCCCTTAAAGGGGTGGCCACAGCAACAGAGTCTCCATTACTAAAGAACTCCAGTAACGCTTCTTAGCCTTTATGCCTCGCCCTCAACAAACCACTGGCAGAGGGTAAGTTGAGTGCAATGTTTGCAGAGGCTCCTACCTAACATTCCTAATGACTACTTCTACCTACTTCTTCTATTTAATGTTAGTACCTAATGCTCCCTATCCCTGGGGATAGGGGAGAAAGAATATTTCCCATGTATTCCCTGCGTGTCATAGAAAGGACTAAAAGGGGAGGGAGCAGGGGGCTGGAAATCCTCCCCTCTCATTTTTAATTTTCCGGAAGAAGGAACAGAGAATGGGGCAAGTGATGATTTGCCTTAAAGGCTTAGTCCTCTGTTCTTAATGCTACCTCGCTAATGCGGGAAATGGCGAATAGTATGAAAAAAACAAAAACAAATGCTCCTACCTAAATCTTACTACCTGCGGTTCATCTTCCTCAACAACATATACTATATTGTACTATTATGCACTTATAAAGCATTTTTTTTGTTTACTGATATACTTCATATTTTATCCTCACTTATTCCATATTCTCATTTACTCATCTCTTCCCATTCCTCTTCCTTCACTTTTGCTCTTCCCTCATTATAGTCTGTTTCTGAAACATCTTTCACCTCAACTAATTCTTCACAGTCCTGTATAATGTCTGGTTCCACCTCATAAAGATAGGTTTTCTGATCACCTGAACAATGATAGCATGTTATCAGAATCCAAAAAGCACATGGTGTTTTAAAAATAATAGCTCCTCATATAAAGAGTATTGTAAAGGCAATCAGGCATCCAACTAAAAATATGTCATACTGGCCATTTACTGGATTTAATTGGTAACTTATCAGCAGTTTAGTTGTTCCCAACAGAAAGAGACCAAAAAATATTATGAGTGTTGCTGCATTTGTGAAAATTTTTAGTCATGAGTTAAAGTGCAATATGATGGTGAGGTATTGTTATGTATATCAAGATGGTCAGCAAAAATTATGTGAATATTATGTGAATTGAGCTAGAGGAGTAAACATGGTCAAAAGTCAAATGTGGTAACATTCCAGTCTCCCAGTCTACTCTCTCTAACATCATTCTGATGTATGTCTCCATAATGATAAGTCCCTCACACACTGCAGCACTACCAAATGTTCATCAGCCACACTAACATCAACATTTACCTATATATTTAGACAGATTTACGTTCATTTGCATTTGTAGTTAAGCTTCAGGACTGCTTCCAGGAAGTGAAAAAAGCACCATAGTGACCAATGCAACATTAGCAATCATACAAGTATCAAGTACTGGTAGGGAAGTAAACCAATTATTTTCTACAAACATTCTATACGTGCCTAACACGTTATTGCAACTGTTCTTATACAGGTTACCTCTCCATCCTTAATTAAATTCAAAGGCTTGCTTTTTTCGGTATGCAGAATGCCATATACCACTAGCAACTATAATTAGCATTAGTAAAAAATCCTAGTGTCATCTGTCAATTAACACAAAGATGGAGAAGGTTCAGTCCTGTCCCAACCAAGAGTGTTTGCTTTTTACTTTCCACAATGTTGTGCAGCCATGTGTGCTTAGCTAAGCAAATCAGTGATTATCTCTGGGGCATACAGGACAGTAATCTTCATTTGGTGGATGTTGAATAAGATTCTGATCATAACAGGAGAGTTATCTTGATTATGATATAGAGTAAATAAAAGTACCCAACACATGATGGCTTGAGAATGAATGTGAGTGAATAAGGCCTTTTATTTATTTGTTCCTGGGGCTACATCGCTAATGAATGAAATGGTGAACAAATAGAAAAGAAGAAAGAAAAATAAAATATTCTAGAACAAGTGATGGCAGTAAATGGTTTGGGTCACAGTGCAATGAATAACAAGACTGTATAAAACTCCGGATAATGTTTATCTGAAAAATATGAAACTAAAACGTAATGAATATATGTCATATATCTGAAACTTATATAAATAAAGCAAATGTGAAAACCCTATGGTGTGTAAAGAAACACTATACATAATACTTATATATCATTCACCGAGTATCATGTTACACAGTCTCCAAAAATTTGGAGTGTGTTATTATCAGAAAAGCAAAACAAAAACGTGTGAGTTACGTTAACTAAGCATGATGGTGGCCAGGCAATGAGGTGATGAAATACTCTATCACACAGCAGCATAAAACAGCCAATGCATCACCGACAAGAGTGCAAACTTTAAATATCTGAATAGCAATGCAGCAAGTAAATTTCCTAGATTTTTTTCATAATTTTCTTGATATTTCCTGTTAACTAATAGGATTAAAAAAATTGTACATTCTTTTTATCAATCTGCATACTGGGGTCCCCTTAAACATAGGGTCTTAATGGTTTAAAGGATGAAGAATTCCTGTGAAACCAGTCCTCAAATGAAGAGTCCTGTTGCCTGTGGAAGTCATCAAATGATGACTTTTACCATTTACAAGTAATTTAAACTATATTTTTACCTTTACGTTTTTGCTCTAGGATCCCTTTGTATGGGGCTTTCATAATGCTTGGAAAGCCAGCCATATCCACTGGGTGGAATAACAGTTCAAGAAGTTTGGTGATGTTGTTTGTGTGTCTTTGTGGGGTGGCTACAGGATAACTGAGAAAAATATATTCTATTTTTATTATACTTAATTGCTAATTTTCAAACAAGGATCTCCAATTCAGAATTGTTCCTTGAATATTTACTTCAAAGAATGATGACACACTCTAAGTGCTGGAAAAAAAGTGTGGTAACCAAGGCATTTGCAGAATATTCAGCCAATGCTGTCCTGCTTTGAAATGATCGATGGAACAGTAAAAACAAACCTTATTCTTTCCACTAGTTGCGGGTTCACAGCCAGTTCTCTGCAGCAGGTAGTGAGGAGGTGACTATAATTCATTTGAGCTCTCTGGAAATCTACTTCTATAAAATCAGGGTCATCTGTGTAAGCCACTCGAACTTTCAAAACCAACTCTGAAAACACAAAATATAATTAAACTTAAAGTTTTTATAAAAGTATGTGTGTATATGAAAAATATTCATCTACACTGGCATAGAAAATGGATTGCAGTCTTCAGTGAATAATGTTTTCAGTTTTTTGTCTGTCTCTTAACATTCACAACTTAATTGTTTCTAATTAAAGTTCCTTAATCCCCTTTATAATACTAGTAGAGCATAGAACTCCCGTAATTATGTGTTGCTTAAGGGGAAAACTTGTCAGGTAAACAGATGGTAAAATTACTAGAAATATCACCTCTTTTTCTATCTATCACACTTAAAGCATAGAATATGGATTGCAGTCTTCAGTGAATAATGCTTTCAGTTTTTTGTCTGTCTCTTAACATTCACAACTTAATTGTTTCTAATCAATGTTCCTTAATCCCCTTTATAATACTGGTACAGCACAGAACTCCCATAATTACGTGTTGCTTAGGGGGAAAACTTGTCAGGTAAAACAGTTAGTAAAATTACAAGAAATATCACCTATTTGTCTATCTATCATATTTAAATCAACTCCAAAATCCATAGACTGGAATACAACTGTAAAACATCAGATCACTCACAGAAATCCTTAACCCATTATAAGTATATTACGATGAAACATGAACTTTCACACAATTACAGAGATGCTTCTCACTTTTTCACTGTACACACTTGGCTGATTTATCATTTGAGATAGTGTAAAATGCTTTATAGATGTATACTGTCACTAGTATGGTGCAAGAGGGGAATTGTGGTTGGCTGAATCCATCTAGGATATGTTGTGTGAGCTCAGTGAGTAATGTGGTGGTAGAGTGTTTAGGTCTGACAACATGCTGTGTGTGAGAGTGGGATATGTTTGATTCTGTTGTTGGTAATTTTTTGTTTGGATACTAATGACAGAAGTGATATAGGGCAATTGCAGGAGAAGGGAGAGTTGAGTGGTTTGGAGAGTGTTAGGATTGGTGCTATGTTGGCAAGTTTCCAGACATTACAAACTTTGCTGTGTAGCAAAAAGAAACTGATAATATCTGTAAGTGCTAGGGTTGCAATTGGGTCATAGTATCCAATGTGAAAGTTCAATATGTTGTTAGGGCCTGTAGTAGGAGACTTCTTTAAGGTTTCAGTTCCAATACTTGTTTCAGCAAAATATATTAGTCTCAATTGGCTTGATGTTATGTCTAATGAGACAAAAAACAAACTGATGAAAATGATTACCACACCAGTAGTTTCTCTTAAATGAATTTTTCTTTAGTTACATAGACAACTTTATATGATAAGCTGTAAAATCATCAATCATATTTAATGGAGAGATAAAATGAGGCTTTTTCTTCATCTGTTCTTAGCAATACCTTACTAGTGCAGGAAATGGCAAAGAAGTAAGAAGGAGAGATAGAAGAATCTATTGGACTGTCATTACAATATTTACTTGTTTTCTTTAGCAAAGATCTTTCTTTTTTTACACCAGGAAAGCTAAATTTACACACTGTGCAACTGGCCTGTGACTTTAATCATTGCATTCCTCCCCCCACCATTGAGTGTGCTTGCTGTTTCCTCATGTGTGTATAACAAACTGAATATACTGCCTGAGGTATCTTGTATTTCCTATGCTGTAACATGCCTCTTCCCTTTTTGACTTAGATGTCAGAAAAACTGTTAATTGAAAAATAAAGAGGATAAAATGAATGAACCAAATAATTTTTATGAAAAAGCACCAAGATGTTACAACAAACTAATCATTTAAATCAATGCAATTTCTTTATATTATGATGTTTGATAAATTATTGTAATATCTATGATGCTGTTATTGCATACAAAACTTACCTAAATCATAGTGAAAATACAGGGAAAATGTAAACAAGGGTTATAAAAGTATAGGTGAATCAGCAGTTGAATATTTACATTTGTGTTTATCAACATTATTCACTGATGGCAACATTCCACATGCAAGCATTTCTGAAGCTATGTGAGATGTAATGAATGATGCAGGAGATAAAAATTTCTCTTTCGGTGCCATGGAAAAATTACAATATTTGTAGTTAAAAGAAAATTTTTTAATGGCATTACATGGTTCTAGCACTGTAACTGTTAAAAATACTAACTTCCACTATCAAAGAATGCCCTAAACAGCACAACTGATAAATGTTCAATCATCACTATTCCACCCTTCTCATAGTGGTGACTCTTAGAAGCATGCAAGTTTACTATCCTTCAATTTCCAGTAATCTTACAGCATTTTATGGAAATCAATCTTGAAAATATAATAGCTAGTAATCAATATAATGCACTTGACATTATGATCAACCCAATTCCTTAACTAGGTAAACAAAAACATTTCCCCTACAACATAGTCCCCAAAACAAATTGGAAAATTCTGCCCAAACAAACATACATCATAAATATCATATATTCACTTACCTTTAGTCTGTTTTGTGAGATAATCATGCATGGGCCCCGGGACTGAGCCATAACTTGGATGATGAATTGGTAAACTTGGATGACTATTGCCCTCACTAATTCCATTGGCGATGGGTTTCCCAGGAGGGTTCTTTATAGTTAGAGGAACTTTGTAGTCTAGAGGTGGATGAGCCAAATAGTTTGGTGTAATGGGGAGAGAATCTAAGTCTGATGATGTTCCTTCACTTGTGACAGGAACCTCTAACCCTAAAAGGAAAACAACCTCTAAGCCTAAAAGGAAAACAAAGTTATTATATTCACGTTTATTATACTTTGTCGCTGTCTCCTGCCTTAGTGAGGTAGCGCAAGGAAACAGACGAAAGAATGGCCCAACCCACCCACATACGCATGTATATACATACACGTCCACACACGC
>JAUUDZ010040152.1:0-10369 GCA_032361705.1 Panulirus versicolor
ATTGGTATGGGTTTGCCTTTATTAGTTTTCTAATCTCGTGTCATCGGCTTTATCAAGACTCCCACTTGGTTTATATTTGGTCTCCAGTCATGAAGACCAAATAATAGAGTTCAGTATCCAGTACTGAAATCATCATCTGTAACCCTGGTGTTCCAGTGCGTATCAGAATATTGTAAGAAACAGATTACTTTAATTTCTTCTTTTCCTAATTTCTTTTTCTGGGTACGAAAAGAGGTGGTGAGCAACCGTATTCTATCACTTGTTTCGCAATCGAGAGAGTCGAATTTTGAGTCGACGTCGCCTTCGGCACAACGGCCTCACACAATGAGCCGCCGCCACGTAATGCGTAAGGCAAGTGCGTTCGCCAGAGGGTCTTAAGTGACGTTGACGTTCAGCTCCCCCGTGGCAAACGTTCATTGGCGTTAAGAACGTTCATTGGCGAAAAGAACGTTCATCATTAGCGGGGGAGGAAAAAAGGCGCTCCCAACTCTCTCTTTTTTTCTTCCTCACAGTTTCAGCAATATCCGGGTATAATCCTTCAGTCCTTCGAAATTCCTATTAAGCATCTGGGGGATTAAAAAGGTTTTAAGAAAGACGGATTTTCGGATCAGGGTTCTCCTGAGGACACACAGTGGTAAAGGAGTGATAAAATAGGGTTGGTTAGTGGTACGACGGTGAGTGGATGAGTCTGTTTCAGGGCCCCATTTGGGTGGCTCTGTTTTAAGGCCCCATTTGGGTGGCTCTGTTTTAGGGTCCTATTTGGGTGGCTCTCTTTTAGGGCTCTCATTTGGGTGGCTCTGTTTTAGGGTCTTCATTTGGGTGGCTCTGTTTTAGGGGCCTCATTTGGGTGGCTCTGTTTCAGGGCCCTCATTAGGGTGGCTCTGTTTAAGACCCTCAACTGAAGGTCGTTATATTTTATTCTTTTTTTACTTTCTTGATATGGGACTCGACTTTGCTTGACTCTCCAGCCAGTATAGTGTGCTCCTGGAAGCATTGCATCCCGAAAGCAAACGTAAGACGAGTCGAAGTGAGGAGACTTCCGAGAAGCGGAGTGTTCATTAGCTCACAAAACAGTTTCGACACGTCTGAACCGCTGGGCCGTAAACTTGGGAGGATTCATCTCCAAGATCCTTCGGCTTTGACTCTCTGAGGCTGAAGCATATTTCTTTAAGGGGCCAATGCGTCCTACATGAAGTCAGAACTTAAACAAACTTCCTTAAACGTTGTACTTTGTAACTAATGGCAACTTGAAGAGCCTGACGTACGCAATAAGTATCGACGCTGCTTCGAATCAATTGGTTCACAATGAATTTGTCATGTATATGTTACAAAACGTTTAACCTTTAAATTTACAGGTTCATATCATCAAGAATTATTAACCAAAGATACCTTACTGTTGTTAATCATTGTAGATTTTAATGTTTTAGACGTAATGTTTCATAAAGATAATAATGCTTCGATGTGTAAAGTCTTTAAAACTGTGATAGATGTTTATGTTCATTCCATTTGTATGAACCTTATGAGGCTCTGTCAAGTAATAATTATCCATCACAAAAAAAATAATGTGTCCAGTAAATTTATATGTTATGTATAAAAGTCAATAAAGCATATAATTATTTAAGTTCTTTATTGTCCTTTTAACTTGGAGTGATGCAATGAATTCAGAAATACAACAGTAATCCTGCAGCTGAAACATGGGAGTTTTAAGGATAGAATATGGAGGAT
The DNA here is from genome assembly GCA_032361705.1 of Panulirus versicolor. NCBI lineage: Eukaryota > Metazoa > Arthropoda > Malacostraca > Decapoda > Palinuridae > Panulirus > Panulirus versicolor. The sequence continues at coordinate 1,726 of JAUUDZ010040152.1, forward strand.
TTGAACACCTGGAGTCAACATGGATACCTTTAGAAAAAGGAGTAAAATGTGTGTGTACGTTGGGGAAAATCGGAGGAGCCATATTGTCAAGGGATGAGGTACGTAGATAAACATTTATATACAGGGTGATTCAGAATCATACCGACAAATCTTGACTATAGATAGTATATCAGAGACTAAATATAAATAGATATACCACGTACTCAGGATATTCGTAATTAGATAAAGACATTATCCGTATGTTTGCAGCAGCGGAGTTATGTCGAAATACGAACAGTAGCACAGAAACAAGCACGTTCCCAGACATAGTCACGCTGTGACATTGATAAATTGTAAACATAAAACATCTGTCCCAGGTACATTTGGGACAGTATTCTGTCAGTAGTTAAGCGACCAACACTGGTAGTTGGTAATGCTGCATGAATGTGCTATGGCTGTGTACGAAGCCTGGGCCACCTGGCCGAACACATCAACCCTATTCCCCGTCACACAGGTCACTTCGTCAAGGCATATACCTATCGTAAGGTCGGTCACAGTGTACCCTCCTCTGGCCAAGACGCCCTTATCGTATGTTTGGGTAATCGTACGTGGCATAATACAGCATAGCTACATCAGCAGCCGATGTGGTCAACGTACGGTTCATAAATGGCAGGTAACAACCTCAGTGTAGTTCGGGTTTCGATGCTTGGAAGGTTATTTGAATCCCAACAGCATCTAGAATGTGCCAGTTCACCTTCTGTCTCCCTACCAGGTACGTACGTCAACTGGACACACAATACTCATGTAGAGATGATATCTAAGGGAGTGAAGGCTGGTTGAGGCTAGATAGTTACAGCAATTACCATACCACTGTATTGTGACTATGTTCTGAATACTAGATATGGTTTAGGTTACGATACGAAACTGATAGGTACAACGTTGGACAGATGACAGTCCACTGTTTCTGTAAATAAGCCATCAGTATCAGGTTGTTTGTTGGTAAACAATGACCAGAGCATAAGTACCAAGATACAGCAGTGGCCAGTGAGGACCGAGGTGGTGTTGGGTGAGGAGGGTTGATGTGTTCGGACATCTTCACTGCGGCATTGCCAGCTTTCAAACTGGTTTCGTGGCTAAATTGCCTTTATCTCATTCAATACGTGTGTCTGCATTCACTGGATATGATATATATTATTAGGTTCTTATGTTCTATGTATATATATACCGTGTGTTGGGTTGCCAGTGTGATCGTATTTGTCCAACAGGGGATTCTGTTAATGTGTGGAGGTGTGATGCTTTGTGCGGTGTATGGGGACGTGGGGATTTTGATGGTGTCGTGGAAGACCAGCACCTCAGGCCTCGTGGGAAGGTGCGTGTGTGATTAGGGTGTTGATGGTGAAGTGGAAGAATAACGTATGGGGTCACAGAGTCCTGCTGGGGGGGTGGTGTGGGGGCCCTATTGGTGTGTGTGTAATTACTATTGTCATGATTACCATTTGTGTGTTACGGGGAGTGAGTTTTACACTCTTGTTGCCCCGTCCCCTAACTTTGTTTATATGTACCACGTCTTTATTCCTGTATATGTATTCACATACACATACACGCCAGCCTAAGCCAGTGTGTGTTTATTACTTACCCTTACTGTACGGGGATGGAATCTTACACTTGTGAGACCCCAGTCTTTTAAACATTCTCTAGTATTAGTCAACTTCTTAAACTTATGTATTCTGCCTACATCATAACCGTGGACGAGTCTGTAGTACAGTTAGCGAACGGAAAGGAGTACAGCCTCATTGAGGACCTCCGAAGCGCCAGAGGAACCCACTTTACCCTTGCTGCGTTAAGCGTAGCCTTGAGTAGTCTGCCCTAGACCCATTAAAGGATCCCTAAGCTTTACCTAAGTAACTAATTCATTAGAATATCCCAACTGGGTCAGTCACATCCCACTTAAATAAGATTATAACACCTCAATTTCTTTCTTATCCTTCCTGAAATTTTTAAGAAGTGTCCCATCCACTCTCTGATGACTCAGTATTCCCACAATTCAACACGTACTTGGTGTTACAGGAACATTCAGGTAATGTAAGGAAGCCGTGTATCACACGAATAACCAAGTCTACCTCTAAAGAAAATGGGAGTCCTTGTTCAGATGCCAGAAAGTTCTTTTCCTCCGAATTCTTCCCGAAGTGTCAGAAGGCGTGGACGTGATGACTGGATAGCTAGTCGGAAAGGTCAGTGTGTTGAGCATCTGTTTTGTTTTTTCTTCTTCGGTTCCATGTACGAGTCGGTGGGTGTAGTGGAGCGATGTACCGTGAAGCTGTGTAGATTTCAGATTCATGTTGCCGACTCTCAGGGTGTTGGACCTGGATGATCAGCAGGTTGTGTCACGGTAAGGCGTGAACCAAACGTCTTGGCTAGAAACGTTATTTGCCGAAGGAGAGGGAAAGAAAAAATGAATACCCGTTCAAATTTTCATAATTTCTCTTTATTTCATACCACTTGCCGGTGGTGGACTGTCTCAGATGTTGTTAAGAAGTTACGATTGGTTGGGTAGTTGGCTTTTAGGCCCTCCTTCTCCCAGGGTCATTTAAGACGGTCAGCAACTTATGATAACCAGACGCAAAATGTTCAGCATCCCCCACGAGGTGTTCAAGATAATTCTAAGACCATATACACCACTCGTTGAATATACACATGATCCTTTGGTAGTCTGGTAATGAACTTTCTTCGCAAAAGATTCTAAAATCTTTGTCACGCAGACGACTGGAATTTCTTTAATATTCAAGGTCTTGTTTAGGCTGATGTCGGTAAGGTAAAGGCCCCACCCAGTCTCGCTGCCGCATTCATTTCTTAATGAGGCGTGCGATCCAGGGCCACCTCAGCTGGGTGTGGACATTCTATGCTTTCGGTTGGGAAGCGATAGTAGGTCTTCCGTGACGTTGACTGTGTTGATGTGATCATCCCACTCCTGTTGTCTCTCTTACCCGTGTAAACCAGCTTGTGTGTGTTTTGACACTGCCCCAGATGTTTGGGTTGTTCTCGAGGATACGTGTGTACTGCGAGTGATGAGTTCTACTGGCTGGGGTGGTAGGTAGGTAGGTAGGTACAGTTGAGCCATATTAGTGAACATGTAAGATTAAGAGCGTCCAGGCCGTGTGAGAGGGGGGGTGGGGGGGTGGGGGGGGGGGGGAATCTACTTGTGGTAAATGCAGACGTTCCTTCAGGCTACTGGGGTCCTGTTTCGTTCTGATCTCCACCTACCCTTAATCTGATCCCTAACTCGTTGATGAGATGGTTAAGAGGTGAGGAGGTGTATTCCTCCGTCGAGTGGGTGTAGCAAAGGAGACAACACACAGTAAATGATGGCTGCAGTTTGTCAGGGGTCGTGTGCCTAGTTCAAATCCCAATTGCCCCCCCTCACAACCTTATAAATTTCCCCAATATGGCGGGATGGGAGTAAATCCTTATATACGAGGGAATAACATGACGCACTCATCACGCCCTATGGAGCGTAGATGGCATAATAGTTTGGATTTCCACGCCATAGCACGTCGTGGGAACAATCTGCCAAGCCTCTGTGATGGTAGCGAGAAACATCAGTCTTGTATGGCACGACCATAGGGACGAAATTGATCAGTTTTGTTAAAGAAAGACCGACTCCCTTCCCCCCGTGTGCTGCCGACACCCGGTAACAACAGCTTTGTTGATGCTGTCTTGACTGGCTGTGTGTGTGTGTCCCATGTTCTATGAAATGACTTTGATCGGCCCTTTGGAGCATCGTCAACGACCGATCCTCCAGCCGCAGGCGTGGCATCTAATGTAGGTGTTCGCCACGTTCGACATGACACAGGACACACTGGGGACACCCACACCTCACGGCTGTACCTCACAGACTGACCACGACCCTTGTAGGGGCTTGTCAGTGGCTCTCAACCAATGTCGTAGTCGCTGCTCTACACCACTCTACACTTGCACTTACTGCTTACGGTCGTCTGCATACGTAGCATCGCATCCCTGTTGCTCAGAAGACAAACACACACACACACACACACACACACACACACACACAGAGGGAGACTGACAGACATACATACATACTTGAATAAACACACACACACACACACACATACACACAGAGGGAGACGGACAGACAGACATACGTACTTGAATAAACACACACACACACACACACACACACACACACACACACACACACACACACTTGTTGCTGTACAGTGAAATAGAAATGTGCTGCAGCAAGACATCCATCCCCCCCCCCAACCCCACTCCCACCCAGCCCTTCATCTGCAGTAGGAACACGCGGTCAATCCTTGCTAAGCCTCGTTCAAAACAAACAAAAAACAAAACAAATAGACCTAATCACAACGAAACGTTTCAACACATTTTAACAAATCGCAGAGTTTCATTCCAATCAAAAGTTAAGCTTAACCTTGGTATAAAATTCTCTGTGTATTATACGTAAGCCAATTTTTAACTTGGACACCTTTTTTTAAACACCTTTGTGCCACATTGGGGGGAAAAAAAATCCTTTTGTTTAAAAGGCGTAAACTTTGCAATCCAGAATATTATCTGCCTGATTCTAATGTCAATGTTTGATTTTTTCCAAAGTGGAGTAAATATCTGGCTTTGTTGGTGTGTTTTTTTTTTTCAGTGGCAAAGAATAAAACGGAAAAGTGTAAACAAAATGTTAAAATATTGCACCATGTTTTCCATCGTGGGTTGTGTGTGTGTGCGTGTGTTTAGGGGAAGGTATTGTGCAGATGACACTGCACGAAAATTGGTTAGTGTACACACACACACACACACACACACACACACACACCATGATATCGACCCTACCCTTGACGGGGAATGACTGTGGTGGTGTGGTTTGGTGGTGGGTGTGTGTTCAGGACAGACGAACTCATCTCCTGACGAAGGTGTGTGTATGTGTGTGTGTCTGGTGGCTGATGTGAACTAGACATTTGCAACTTGCCCCCACCTCCTGACGACGTGGTTCGTGTGCGACAGATCCGGGCCTCGCCATCTGACGGAGGTGGTGTCGTGGTGTAGAACAGAGCCTGTGATTTGCCCTCTGGCGGAGAGTTCTGAGGAGGCTGGTGTCTGGGATCCTGTAGACTCCTGTAAGGCAGAACCAATGCAGGACGTTAGGACAGAATTCTTTTAACCAATGAAGGAACTGCTGAGACCAAGAGATTCAATTGACTTTATGTAATGATTAACAATTTGGTTCACACAGATATAACGATTTGGTTCAGATATATGTATGATATGATAAACTTGAATATACAATAAAAAGATGACATTATCGTGAACAAGAATAGATTAGAATGAGGATGTGGAGGACTTGCAGATGAATATAGGTTATAAGAAATTTTGAAGGGAAAAGAAATGGTTGAAAGGGTTTCGACAGACAAAGGTTCAAGAAGTGAAAAATATAATGTAAAGAAATGTCGACTATTAAAAGCTTGCTTCTGAATACAGTAAAGAAAGAAAGAAAAAAGAAAGAAGAGACCATTACTGTACTGAGGCGAGGCTGTAAATCTTGGAGACCATGAAACCCCAGCTACATCAAGAAGGACCAGACAGCAGAGGAGCCAGCAAGGATTTCGTCAGAAAGTTGGAAGAAAACGGATGAAACTGAGAAAGAGACACCTGTAGCAGCAGCAGAGGCGGACCAGACAATCTAAACAACAAGGAATTCAATCTGGAATAATATACACAAATGCAGCTCGATTTGTGGCAACTGGAATGGATCCGAAACTTTAAGATCAAAATCAAAACTCGCCTTAATAAGTAGACTTATTTACAATCTTTCCAAAAGGATTTATAAGAATTGGAAAAGAATGAGAAGACAGAGAAGAGGTAATTGGTCGTCTAATCAAAATGCAAAGGTAATGGAGATAATGGCTCGTTTAATCACCGTCTAATGGGAAAGAGAGTGATTAACACAGACAGCTTAATGATCCTGATTAGATATATGGAGGGATAAGCTTTAATGAGGTGCTGAGTGGAATATTCCTGTACTTGCACTTCAGGAAATTCACGCGAGACTCTCTTCTCACTCGCGAGTGACCGAAAACTGGAGGAAATCATTGACGATCCACTGCTGGGGGAGAGGAGTGACCATGAAATACTCGGGGATTGAAATGGCCGAGAAAGAAGCACGAGGAGAAGTAGGCTATGGGCTCGAACACCACAAGCAGATATAAAAGCAGAATGAACGTCCTCCCTGGCAACATAATATGCCATGCCAGTTTCCACAGCCTGAGTGATGGTTACCAAATCAAGCAGGTTCTGTTGAGTTCTGCAGGAAGGGAGGGGGGACGGAAGATGAACACCATAGGTAGGAGAGGAGGAGAAGGTTCATCCACATAATAATTTTAAGATTTTGTACAGAGTGAGAGGCTGACTGAGGTCGCCCTATACAGTGACTGAAGTCACTCATCGAGATCATCGAAGAATACGTATTTTTTTCTAAGTCATTTTATGAGTATCATTTCCCCATATGAGATATACCAGCTTCTGCTACATAGCACCTACGATAGGTCTGGGGCCGCATCGCAAACGGTCGGAATCGCTGGTAAATCACTATAAGTTCCAGAATCAAGCCTGTTTTTCCAGCTCGTCTCGAAAGCTACCGACAGCATGAGGGTATTGTACACACTCAGGGGGTACATCTGTCTTAAGACTGATTTGGTTTCCATAATTGTCTGTCACATAACCTCTAGCATGATCATACTTCTTTATTCTTCGTCAATATTAAACGAAGTATAATTCAATCTGTGTTTCCCTTTCATGTATCTGGAAGCCTGGGCGCCTCACTGGTGGCCAGCGACGGAGCCAGACTCGCAATCTTTCCAGACATGAAAGATGTGCCGTGAGGAAAGCAGGAATTTGGTTGGTGGGCGGAGGGAGAAGCGCGACAGGATATGAAGAGTGCTGGCTGGCGAGGACCTGGCTGAGAGAAAAGACTGTCCCTCGAGGGGTTCAAAGCGTTATTTATATACATATCCAGCACAGGATGCATCCGTCTTCAAGGAGGAGGACATTACCTTAAAAAAGACGAGGAGGTCTGGAAAGAAGGATGTAATCAAAAGTGTGAACTACTCTCCAGGCATTTCTCTTTATATACGAGGTTCTTTCTCGCCGTCTGCAACGAAGATGTGTAAACTGGATCTTTTAACAATGGATCAAAGGATTTATTGCAGTATACCCTGGAGTTAGAAGATAGAAAATGTAGATGATAGCTATAGAACTGAGGTGCATTGAGCCTACCTACACTGGGGTGAGACATGAAGGTGTGTGTTATGGTGGTGGTGGTAACAACGACCCGTCCAGAGATGTTCAGGTAAACAGCAACGTATCAAACGACGATCATGCAGCACTTTATACCAGCTGTGCAGCACGTTATATCAGTTGATCAGCGTGCTGTACCACCTGTACAGCACGCAACACCAGCTGTGCAGCACGTTATACCACCTGTGCAGCGCACTATACCACCTGTTCAGCGCACTATATACCACCTGTGCAGCGCACTATGCCACCTGTGCAGCACGCTACACCAGCTGCGGTGCACCACCTGTCTCTCGTGCAGCTGTGGTACATCATGATGGTCCGCACAGATTGCTGTCCGTAAATGAACTAGATCGAATACATTGCCGTAGTGGGTAATAATGATGGTCCGTGCGAAATGTCTTCCACTCCATTAGTGGTCCGTGGGTAATGTCGTCTGTTACATTGGTGATCCGGACCTAGTTTGTCCGTTACAGTAGTGTTACGTACGTAGTGTTGTCCGTTACAATAATGTTACGTACGTAGTGTTGTCCTTTACAATAGTGTTACGTACGTAATGTTGTCCGTTACAATAGCGTTACGTTCGTAATGTTGTCCGTTACATTAGTGTTACGTACGTAGTGTTGGCTGTTCCAGCAGCCATACGTACGTAGTCTTGTCCTTTACAAAATTTGGCGCAGTCGTGGTCCGTACGTAGTATAGAACAAGTCAAGTAAAATTGTTGGTGTAGTCAAGGGCGGGAAAAGAAACGGGAGAAAACAAATTTGATGAAAGTTGAAGAATACTGTGATGCCTGGACGTAAATATTTGGCACTGTGCGTTAAGCTAAGGATATTTTCTTTTGTTACTTTTAAAGTTTTGGTATGTTTACAAACCGGTTATACTGCATTCAGATTTCTATCTCCGTTATACTGCATTCAAGATCCCATACCAGCTGTGCTGCATTCAAGTTCCCATCCCAGCTGTGCTGCATTCAAGTTCCCATGCCAGCTGTGCTGCATTCAAGATCCCATATCAGCTGTGCTGCATTCAAGTTCCCATACCAGCTGTGCTGCATTCAAGTTCCCAGTTTGGCTGTACTGCATTCAAGTAGTCAGTGTGGGGGGTGGGGGGGTCACCAGAAACCATTTCCCAGTTGAGATGAAAAAAGAATAAAAAAAGCCTCAGGTGAACTTTGACCTCTACGACTAACTGATACCCTTAAGATGACCTGGGGTCTTGAGGTATGGGACTCCTTTTTTTGTGGTGTGTGACCTCTGGGGTCACCTGTTGCCTGAGACCACCTGTGTGACCTCTGGGGTCACCTGTTGCCTGGGACCACCTGTGTGACCTCTGGGGGTCACCTGTT
>JAUUDZ010040184.1:0-10751 GCA_032361705.1 Panulirus versicolor
AATGAAGTTAGTCAGTTACTTATTCGATAATGAAGTTTCTCTCATATATGGTCGATAATGAAGTTGGTCTGATACATTGTCAATAATGAAGTTGGTCTGATACATGGTCGATTATCAAATTAGTCTTATACAGCGTCGATAATGATGTTAGACTGATACATGGTCGACAATGAAGATCATCTGATAATGGGCTATAGTCAATTTAGTCTGATATTTGGTCAAGCATGAAGTTACATTCATACAATATCGAAAAGAAAATAAATATGATACATGGTCGATAATAAACTTAGTCTGATACATGATAGATAATAAATCTAGTCTGATGCGTGGTCGATAAGGTAGTTAGTCAAATACATTGTCGATAATGAATTTCGTCTGATATATGGTCGAAAATAATTCTATTCTGGTACATGGTCCATAATAAAGTTAGTCTGATACATGGTCGAAAATATAGTTAGTCTCATACACGGTTGATAATGAAGTTAGTTGGACACATGGTCGATAATCAAGTTAGTCTTATACATGGTCGATATTGAGGATGATCTAAGGCTGGGTTGATAATGAAGTTAGTCTCATACTTAGTCGCTAATGAGGATGTTCTGATACATGGTCGATAACGAAGCTGGTCTGATGCATGGTCGATAATGTAGATAATATGATACACTGTCATAATGAATTCGGTCTGATACATGGTCGATAATAAAGTTAGTCTGATACATGGTCGATAATGATGTTCGTATGATACATGTTCGATAATGAATTTGGTCTGATGTATGGTCGATAATCAAATTAGTTTCATATTAGGTCAAAAATGAACCTACTCTGTTACATGGTCGACAAAGAGACCATCTGATGATGTTCGATCTTCATTTTCGTCTGATATTTGGTCAAACATGGGGTTACTTTTATACAATATAGAAAATAAAATAAATATGATACATGGTCGATAATAAAGTTAATCTGATACATGGTAGACAATGAATTTAGTCTGATACATGGGCGATAATGTAGTTAGGCTAATAATTGGTCGATAATGAATTTGGTCTGATATTTGGTCGATAATGATGTTGGTCTCGTATAGGGTCGATAATGAAGTTCGTCTGATACATGGTCGACAACGTAGTTAATCTCATACATAGTCGATAATGAAGTTAGTCGGATACATGGTCGATAATCAAGATAGTCTTATACATGGTCGATATTGAGGATGATCTGATGCTTAATTGATGATGAAGTTAGTCTGATACTTGGTCGCTAATGAGGATGGTCTAATACATGGTCGGTATCGAAGTTGGTTTGATACATGGCCAATAATGTAGATAAACGGATACACGGTCGATAATGAATTTGGTCTGATACATGGTCGATAATAAAGTTATTCTGATACATGGTCGATAATGAGGTTCATCTGATACATGGTCAACAATGAAATTCTCTTAAACATGGTCGATAATGAAGTTGGTCTCATACATGGTCATTAAGGAAGGTACTCTCATACAAGGCCGATGATCAAGTTAGTCTCATACATGATTGAAAATGAAGTTAGTCTGATACATAGTCGATAATGAATTTTATACGATGCATGGTCGATAATGAAATTAGTCTAATACATGGTCAATAAAGGAGTTAGCCCTTTAAATGGTCGATAATGAAGTTAGTTTCACACATGGTTAATAATGAAGTTAGTCTGATACATAATCGACAATGAATTTAGTTTGATACGTGGTCGATAATCAAGTTAGTCTAATATATGGTCGATAAAGAAGTTAGCCTGATACATGGTCTATAATGAGAGTGGTCCGATAATTGGTCGAAAAGGAAGTTGGTCTAATACATTGTTGAAAATGAAGTTAGTCTGATACATGGTCGATAATGAACTTCGTCTTATACATGGTCGTTAATGAAGTTAGTCTAATAGATGGTGGATAATGAAGTTGGTCAGATACATGGTCGACAATAAAGTTAGTCTGATGCATAGTAGATAACAAAGTTAGTCTGATTCAGGGTCGAGTAAGTAGTAAGTCTAATAGATGGTCGATAAAGTAGTTTATCTGTTATATGTTCGATAATGAAAGTCTGATATATGGTCGATAATGAAGTTGGTTTGATACAAGGTCGATAATGAGGTTAGTCTGATACATGGTCGATAATGTAGTTGGTTCCATATATGGTCTATAATGAAGTTAGTTAGTTATTTATTCGATAATGAAGTTTGTCTGATACGTGGTCGGAAATGAAGTTGGTCTAATGCATGGTCTCTAATGAAGTTGGTCTGATACATGGTCGATTATAAAATTAGTCTTATACAGTGTCGATAATGCAGTTAGTCTGATACATGGTCGACAACAAAGATCATCTGATGATGGGCGATAGTCAATTTAGTCTGATATTTGGTCAAGCATGAAGTTACTTTTATACAATATCGAAATTAAAATAAATATGATACATGGTCGATATTAAAGTTAGTCTGATATATGGTAGACAATGAATTTAGTTTGATACATGGTCGATAATGTAGTTAGTCCAATACATGGTCGATAATGAATTTTATCTGATATATGGTCGGTAATGATTTTATTCTGGTACATAGTCCATAATAAAGTTAGTCTGATACATAGTCGAGAATGTAGTTAGTCTCATACATGGCCGACAATGAAGTTACTCGGATATTTGGTCGATAATCAAGTTAGTCTTATACATGGTCGATATTGAGGATGATCTGATGGTTGGTTGATAATGAAGTTACTCTGATACTTATTCATGGTAGACAATGAATTTAGTCTGATACATGGTAGATAGTGTAGTTAGTCTAATAATTGGTCGATAATGAATTTGGCCTGATATTTAGTCGATAATGAAGTTGGTCTCGTATAGGGTCGATAATGAAGTTCGTCTGATACATGGTCGATAAAGTAGTTAATCTCATACATGGTCGATAATGAAGTTAGTCGGATACATGGTCGATATGCAAGTTAGTCTTATACATGGTCGATATTGAGGATGATCTGATGCTTAGTTGATAATGAAGTTAGTCTGATACATTTTCGCTAATGAGGATGGTCTGATATATGGTCGATAACGAAGTTGGTCTAATACATGGCCGATAATGTAGATGATCGGATACACGGTCGATAATGAATTTGGTCTGATACAGGGTCGTTAATGAAGTTAGTCTGATACATGGTCAATAATGAGTTTGCCCTGATATATGGTCAAGAATGAAGTTCTCTGAAACATGGTCGATAATAAAGTTGGTCTCATACATGGTTAGTAATGAAGGTAGTCTCATACAAGGCCGGTGATCAAGTTAGTCTCATACATGATTGAAAATGAAGTTAGTCTGATACATAGTCGATAATGAATTTTATATGATACATGGTCTATAATAAAGTTAGTCTCATACATGGTCGATAAACAAATTAGTACGTTACATGGTCGATAATGAAGATAGTTTCACACATGGTCAATAATGAAGCTAATCTGATACATGATCGATAATTAATTTAGTTTGGTACGTGGTCGATAATCAAGTTAGTCTAATACATGGTCGATAAAGAAGTTAACCTGATACATGGTCAATAAACAGAATGGTCTGATAATTGGTCGATAAGGAAGTTGGCCTATTACATGGTCGATAATAAAGTTAGTCTAATACATGGTCAATAACGAACATCGTCTTATACATTGTCGTTAATGAAGTTAGTCTAATAGATGGTGGATAATGAAGTTGATCTGATACATGGTCGACAAAAAAGATAGTCTGACACATAGTAGATAATAAAGTTCGTCTGATTCATGGTCAAGAACGTAGTAAATCTAATAGATGATTGATAAAGTAGTTTATCTGATACATGGTAGATAATGAATGTCTGATATATGGTCTATAATGAAGTTAGTTTGATACATGGTCGATAATGAAGTTGATCTGATACATGGTCGATAATGTAGTTGCTTCCATATATGGTCTATAATGAAGTTAGTCAGCTACTTATTCCATAATGAAGTTTCTCTGATACATGGTCGATAATGAAGTTAGTCTGATACATGGTCACTAATGAAGTTGGTCTGATACGTAATCGATTATCAAATTAGTCTTATACAGCGTTGATAATAATGTTAGTCTGATACATGGTCGACAATAAAGATCATCTGATGATGGGCGATAGTCAATTTAGTCTGATATTTGGTCAAGCATGAAGTTACATTCATACAATATCGAAAATAAAATGAATATGATACATGGTCGATAATAAAGTTAGTCTGATACATGGTAGACAATAAATCTAGTCTGATGCGTGGTCGATAAGTTATTTAGTCTAATACATGGTCGATAATGAATTTGGTCTGATATATGATCGATAATGATTGTATTCTGGTACATGGTCCAAATTGAAGTTAGTCTGATACATGGTCGAAAATGTAGTCAGTGTCATATGTGGTTCATAATGAAGTTAGTCCGACACACGTCGATAATCAAGTTAGTCTTATAAATGGTCGATATTGAGGATGATCTGATGCTTGGTTGATAATGAAGTTAGTCTGATACTTGGTCGCTAATGAGGATGTTCTGATACATGGTCGATAACGAGGTTGGTCTGATGCATGGTCGATAATCTAGATAATTTGATACACGGTCATAATGAATTCGGTCTGATACATGGTCGATGATAAAGTTAGTCTGATACATAGTCGATAATGATGTTCGTATGATACATGTTCGATAATGAATTTGGACTGATGTATGGTCGATAATCAAATTAGTCTCATATTTGGTCAAAAAAGAACCTGGTCTCATACATGGTCGACATACAGATCATCTGATGATGTTCGATCTTCAATTCAGTTTGATATTTGGTCAAACATGGAATTACTTTCAAACAATATAGAAAATAAGATAAATATGATACATGGTCGATGATGAAGTTAATCTGATACATGGTAGACAATGAATTTAGTCTAATACATGGTCGATAATGTAGTTAGTCTAATAATTGGTCGATAATGAATTTGGTCTGATATTTGGTCGATAATGAAGTTAGTCTGGTAAAGGGTCGATAATGATGTTCGACTGATACATGGTTGATAATGTAGTTAATCTCAAACATGGTCGATAATGAAGTCAGTAGGATACATGATCGATAATCAAGTTAGTTGTATACATGGTCGATATTGAGGATGATCTGATACTTGGTTGATAATGAAGTCAGTCTGATACGTGGTCGCCAATGAGGATGGTCTGACACATGATCGATAACGAAGTTGGTCTGATACATGGCCGATAATGTAGATAATCGGATACACGGTCGATAATGAATTTGCTCTGATACATGGTCGATAATAGAGTAAGACTGATACATGGTCGATAATGAGGTTGATCTGATACATGGTCAACAATGAAGTTCTCTGAAACATGGTCGATAATAAAGTTCGTTTCATACATGGTCATTAATAAAGGCCGATGATCAAGTTAGTCTCATACATGATTGAAAATGAAGTTAGTCTCATACATAGTCGATAATGAATTTTATATGATACATGGTCGATAAAGAAATTAGTCTAATACATGGTCGATAAAGAAGTTAGTCCGTTACATGGTCGATAATGAAGTTACTTTCACACATAGTTAATAATGAAGTTAATAATGAAGTTAGATACATGATCGACAATGAATTTAGTTTGATACGTGGTCGATAATCAAGTGAGTCTAATACATGGTCGATAAAGAAGTTAGCCTGATACATGATCGATAATGAGAATGGTCTGATAATTGGTCGATAAGGAAGTTGGTCTATTACATGGTCGACAAGGAAGTTAGTCTGATACATGGTCGATAATGAACTTCGTCTTATACATGGTCGTTAATGAAGTTAGTCTAATAGATGGTGGATAATGAAGTTGGTCAGATACATGGTCGACAATAAAGTTAGTCTGATGCATAGTAGATAACAAAGTTAGTCTGATTCAGGGTCGAGTAAGTAGTAAGTCTAATAGATGGTCGATAAAGTAGTTTATCTGTTATATGTTCGATAATGAAAGTCTGATATATGGTCGATAATGAAGTTGGTTTGATACAAGGTCGATAATGAGGTTAGTCTGATACATGGTCGATAATGTAGTTGGTTCCATATATGGTCTATAATGAAGTTAGTTAGTTATTTATTCGATAATGAAGTTTGTCTGATACGTGGTCGGAAATGAAGTTGGTCTAATGCATGGTCTCTAATGAAGTTGGTCTGATACATGGTCGATTATAAAATTAGTCTTATACAGTGTCGATAATGCAGTTAGTCTGATACATGGTCGACAACAAAGATCATCTGATGATGGGCGATAGTCAATTTAGTCTGATATTTGGTCAAGCATGAAGTTACTTTTATACAATATCGAAATTAAAATAAATATGATACATGGTCGATATTAAAGTTAGTCTGATATATGGTAGACAATGAATTTAGTTTGATACATGGTCGATAATGTAGTTAGTCCAATACATGGTCGAT
This sequence comes from Panulirus versicolor, assembly GCA_032361705.1. Classification (NCBI taxonomy): domain Eukaryota; kingdom Metazoa; phylum Arthropoda; class Malacostraca; order Decapoda; family Palinuridae; genus Panulirus; species Panulirus versicolor. Next base: position 6,501 of record JAUUDZ010040184.1, read on the forward strand.
AATGAATTTTATCTGATATATGGTCGGTAATGATTTTATTCTGGTACATAGTCCATAATAAAGTTAGTCTGATACATAGTCGAGAATGTAGTTAGTCTCATACATGGCCGACAATGAAGTTACTCGGATATTTGGTCGATAATCAAGTTAGTCTTATACATGGTCGATATTGAGGATGATCTGATGGTTGGTTGATAATGAAGTTACTCTGATACTTATTCATGGTAGACAATGAATTTAGTCTGATACATGGTAGATAGTGTAGTTAGTCTAATAATTGGTCGATAATGAATTTGGCCTGATATTTAGTCGATAATGAAGTTGGTCTCGTATAGGGTCGATAATGAAGTTCGTCTGATACATGGTCGATAAAGTAGTTAATCTCATACATGGTCGATAATGAAGTTAGTCGGATACATGGTCGATATGCAAGTTAGTCTTATACATGGTCGATATTGAGGATGATCTGATGCTTAGTTGATAATGAAGTTAGTCTGATACATTTTCGCTAATGAGGATGGTCTGATATATGGTCGATAACGAAGTTGGTCTAATACATGGCCGATAATGTAGATGATCGGATACACGGTCGATAATGAATTTGGTCTGATACAGGGTCGTTAATGAAGTTAGTCTGATACATGGTCAATAATGAGTTTGCCCTGATATATGGTCAAGAATGAAGTTCTCTGAAACATGGTCGATAATAAAGTTGGTCTCATACATGGTTAGTAATGAAGGTAGTCTCATACAAGGCCGGTGATCAAGTTAGTCTCATACATGATTGAAAATGAAGTTAGTCTGATACATAGTCGATAATGAATTTTATATGATACATGGTCTATAATAAAGTTAGTCTCATACATGGTCGATAAACAAATTAGTACGTTACATGGTCGATAATGAAGATAGTTTCACACATGGTCAATAATGAAGCTAATCTGATACATGATCGATAATTAATTTAGTTTGGTACGTGGTCGATAATCAAGTTAGTCTAATACATGGTCGATAAAGAAGTTAACCTGATACATGGTCGATAAACAGAATGGTCTGATAATTGATCGATAAGGAAGTTGATCTATTACATGGTCGATAATGAAGATAGTTTCACACATGGTCAATAATGAAGCTAATCTGATTCATGATCGATAATGAATTTAGTTTGGTACGTGGTCGATAGTCAAGTTAGTCTAATACATGGTCGATAAAGAAGTTAACCTGATACATGGTCGATAAACAGAATGGTCTCATAATTGGTCGATAAGGAAGTTGATCTATTACATGGTCGATAATGAAGTTAGTCTAATACATGGTCAATAACGAACTTCGTCTTATACATGGTCGTTAATGAAGTTAGTCTAATAGATGGTGGATAATGAAGTTGGTTTGATACATGGTCGACAAAAAGATAGTCTGACACATAGTAGATAATAAAGTTCATCTGATTCATGGTCAAGAACGTAGTAAGTCTAATAGATGCTTGATAAAGTAGTTTATCTGATACATAGTAGATAATGAATCTCTGATATATGGTCTATAATGAAGTTGTTTGATACATGGTCGATAATAAAATTGATATGATACATGGTCGATAATGTACTTGCTTCCATATATAGTCTATAATGAAGTTAGTCAGTTACTTATTCGATAATGAAGTTTGTCTGATACATGGTCGATAAGGAAGTTAGTCTGATACATGGTCACTAATGAAGTTGGTCTGATACATAGTCGATTATCAAATTAGTCTTATACAGTGTCGATAATAATGTTAGTTTGATACATGGTCGACAATAAAGATCATATGATGATGGGCGATAGTCAATTTAGTCTGATATTTGGTCAAGCATGAAGTTACTTTCATACAATATCGAAAATAAAATAAATATGATACATGGTCGATATTAAAGTTAGTCTGATATATGGTAGACAATGAATTTAGTCTGATACATGGTCGATAATGTAGTTAGTCCAATACATGGTCGATAATGAATTTTGTCTGATATATGGTCGATAATGACTTTATTCTGGTACATAGTCCATAATGAAGTTAGTCTGATACATAGTCGAAAATGTAGTTAGTCTCATACATGGTCGATAATGAAGTTAGTCGGATACATGGTCGATAATCAAGTTAGTCTTATACATCGTCGATATTGAGGATGATCTGACGGTTGGTTGATAATGAAGTTAGTTTGATACTTGGTCGCTGAGGATGGTCTGATACATGGTCGATAAGGAATTTGGTCTGATACATGGTCGATAATGTAGATAATCTGATACACGGTCATAATGAATTCGGTCTGATACATGGTCGATAATAAAGTTAGTCTCATACATGTTCGATAATGATGTTCGTATGATACATGTTCGATAATGAATTTGGTCTGATGTATGGTCGATAATCAAATTAGTCACATATTTGGTCAAAAATTAACTTAGTCTGATACATGGTCGACAATGCAGATCATCTGATGATGGTTGATCTTCAATTTAGTCTGATATTTGGTCAAACATGGAGTTACTTTCATACAATATCGAAAATAGAATAAATATGATACATGGTCGATAATAAAGTTAATCTGATACATGGTAGACAATGACTTTAGTCTGATACATGGTCGATAATGTAGTTAGTCTAATAATTGGTCGATAATGAATTTCGTCTGATATTTGGTCGATAATGAAGTTGGTCTCGTATAGGGTCGATAATGAAGTTAGTCTGATACATGGTCGATAATGCAGTTAATCTCATACATGGTCGATAATGAAGTTAGTCGGATACATTGTCGATAATTTAGTTATCTTATACATGGTCGACATTATGGATGATCTGATGCTAAGTTGATAATGAAGTTAGTATGATACTTGGTCGCTAATGAGGATGGTCTGGTACATGGTCAATAACGAACTTCGTCTGATACATGGCCGATAATGTAGATGATCGGATACACGGTCGATATTGAATTTGGTCTGATACATGGTCGATAATGAAATTAGTCTGATACATGGTTGATAATGAGGTTTGCCTGATACATGGTCAACAATAAAGTTCTCTGAAACATGGTCGATAATGAAGTTGGTCTCACACATGGTCATTAATGAAGGTAGTCTCATACAAGGCCGATGATCAAGTTAGTCTCATACATGATTGAAAATGAAGTTAGTCTTATACATAGTCGATAATGAATTTTATATGGTACATGGTCGGTAATGAAATTAGTCTAATACATGGTCGATAAAGAAATTAGTCCGTTACATGGTCGATAATGAAGTTAGTTTCAAATATGGTTGATAATGAAGTTAGTCTGATACATAATCGACAATGAATTTAGTTTGATACGTGGTCGATAATCAAGTTAGTCTAATAAATGGTCGATAAAAAAGTTAGCCTGATACATGGTCGATAATGAGAATGGTCCGATAATTGGTCGATAAGGAAGTTGGTCTATTACATAGTCGATAATGAAGTTAGTCTGATACATTGTCGATAATGAAATTCATCTTATACATGGTCGTTAATGAAGTTAGTCTAATAGATGGTTGATAATGAAGTTGGTCTGTTACATAATCGACAATAAAGTTAGTCTGATGCATAGTAGATAATAAAGTTAGTCTGATTAGTCTAATAGATGGTCGATAAAGTAGTTTATCTGTTACATGGTCGATAACGAATGTCTGGTATATCGTCGATAATGAGGTTGGTTTGATACAAGGTCGACAATGAGGTTAGTCTGATACATGGTCGATAATGCAGTTGGTTCAATATATGGTCTATAATGAAGTTATTTACCTATTCGATAATGAAATTTGTCTGATACATGGTCGATAATGAAGTTAGTCTGATACATGGTCGCTGATGAAGTTGGTCTGATACATGGTCGATTATCAAATTAGTCTTATACAGTGTCGATAATGAAGTTAGTTTGATAAATGGTCGACAATAAAGATCATCTGATGATGGGCGATGGTCAATTTAGTCTGATATTTGGTCAAGCATGAAGTTACTTTCATACAAAATCGAAAATAAAATAAATATGATACATGATTGATTTTAAAGTTAGTCTGGTACATGGTAGACAATAAATTTAGCTTGATGCATGGTCGATAATGTAGTTAGTCTAATACATGATCGATAATGAATTTGGTCTGATATATGGTCGATAATAATTTTAATCTGGTAAATATTTCATATAAAGTTAGTCTGATACATGGTCGAAAATGTAGTTAGTCTCATCATGGTCGATAATG
>JAUUDZ010040195.1:0-10751 GCA_032361705.1 Panulirus versicolor
TGCGTGTGTAGACGTGTATGTATATACATGTGTATGTGGGTGGGTTGGGCCATTCTTTCGTCTGTTTCCTTGCACTATTGAAATATTACCAGCTGTCATTTTAATATTTTCCAGAAATTGCACATCTAAGGAATGCATTGAGTAATTTGTTCATGGGCCTGAGGTTTAGAAAAAAGGGATTGATTGTAGTTGTTTGGAAATAAATGGGAAGTAAAGAATTCCAGAGCTTAACAGAATATGAAAAAACTTTCAACATGATATATTTCAAAGTTGCTAGCAAAACAGTAATTGCATGTTGCAGTGGCATCTTATACTCTGCACATAAACATAGTTAATAATGGAGACAAGCAAGCAGCCAGCTCTTAAGAGGAAGAACTGAAATGAAGTTATAGGTATTTTGTGTGAAGTTGTGCAGGGGGGATGTCGTTGAATGCTTTGTTGATATCCATTGCTACTAATACTGCACAAGAGGAGCCCCTGTTTGTGTAATGCTTGTGTATGATATGGTATTGGATGTTAGGCAGTACTGTGTAGGTGAGAGAGGGGAATTTTTGTTTATTCTGTTGTTGAATAGTTTTTCTTGGAAATGGAATAGGATATTGAAGACAGCAGTAATGTAGTGTAATATGGGAGGAGACTTGAATAGTTTTGATGGTTTTAGGATAGGCACTGTTTTGGCAAGTTAACAGTTGTTTTAGATTTCAGTGTTTAACCAAGGGTGATTTAAGATGACTATAAAAGCTTGGATTGCATTACGACCTAGGTGTTTTATGTGGAAGTTTGAAATGTTCACTAGGACCTGTCGAAGGGTATTTTTTTTTTAGTCCTAGTTGCATCACGAGTATCACAATGGGTAAAGTATGGGTCAGCATTTGTTGACATGGAGTTTATGTATTTTTTTCTGGAGGTTATTGTTATGGATGTAGTTGGCTTGTGGCCATAACACTACAAACACCATTTCAACATATCCCAAAACCCTTCATGCCCATGATGCAGTTGCCATAAAGAAGACACCGAGCACTTATTACTCAACTGCCATGCACTTTCTTGATGTAGATGCATACACAGCATGACAGGGCTTTATGATGTGTGGTCCCAGCTGGTGGATATGGTGAGCTTCCTGAGTGCTGGAGGATCCCCATAAGGATACAAGGTGTCAGGCAGTTTAGTTATGGTAAGGTTGGCCTGTGGCTGATTTTTGGATAGTATCACATGAGTATGTTTGAGTGTTCTGTGGAAGAAGGGGTGTTGTAGTTTGGATTGGAAGTGCTCTTGTGCGTGGCTATGGTGGTGTGGGAAGTAGGCATTTCCTCTATCATTTACCAGAGTTGATTGATGTGGTGTCATAGTTAATGATGGGATGTTAGGTATACCAGCTTTCTGTTTTCTATATGTTGATAGTGTTGTTTAGAGTTTGTATTTGTTTTATGAATTATGTTGATGGTGAATGGGTTTGTCTCAGCCTTTTTCCTTGTTTACTTAGGTCTTCTTGTGGGCAAGAGTTTGGTTTGTACTGCTTCTGTTATCTTGTGTATGCTTCTTGCTGGCTTGTTTGATGTTGATAAGGAACAAGATAGCATAATATGGGAATGTAAAATTATCTATGATAAAGTTTTGGAGCTTTGATTTTGTGTTTTATGTGTTGGAATACAGATAGTGTTAAAGTACTGCTAATGAATGTGTGGCCTTCTCAGAACCTTTGTTATGCCCCTTATATTTAGCAATTGATAGGAGTAAGTCAACAGGATTTGCAGTATTCATAGTTGTACTGTACATATAGAAATGGTGATTTATTAGATGACAAATTTCAGTTGCATTCTTGTGATGATGATGGGTGTTAATCTGTTTATTTAGATTTTATATTCATGATTTTAGAATTCTTACTATACAATGTGATTTAGGTGCGAGCTCGGCCTCAGCAGTCGACCATGAGCAGAGCTGCCTACCATGGAGCTGGAGAAGTGAGAGGGGCTAGGCAGCAGTGTGCCATTGAGGATGTCATACAGGCTACTGGAGCTGTGAAGCTAGAATCTGGTTCTAGAAGTAATGGTGCTGGCTTTGATAATGGTAAATACATCATAATGCATTAAATGCTTTCTTGTGTTGAAGTCAAATAACTAATGAAAAGAAGCAACAGTAAGAAAATATGGAATGAAAGGGGAAGTGATTGTTTTTGGAAACAAAGGTGATGTTAATGATTAATAAGAGGATTGTAAGTGAAATTAAGCATTAAACCAAAGTGTGACATTCAACTTGATTGATTTTCAACATCATGGTTCCAGGAGGCTGATGATATAGAGGTCTTGATAAAGGAGTATTTGTAAATAATTGTAATTACCAAATATCAGAATGAACTATCAAGAGGGAAAATTGAGCCTCCAGTTTTGGCAGTGTAGATGGATTGAATTGAGAATCCTGTTAATTTTACATCAGTTTACAACAGTAGCAAGAGACGATTACAAATAAGTTGAAGGAAAAACAGAAGATCTGAAATTTTACAGACTGTGGTTGAGATGATATGGAGGCAGCTCATAAGAATGATTAGTTTGCTCAGGTGTGCAGCAATACAAATAGAGTTTGTCAAAAGAGAGACATCTTGGTTTAAAGGAGATGTAAGGAGGTTGGAGTTGGAAAACATATTTAAAAACTTAAGTCTGTGGCAAAAAAAAAAAAGATGAGGGCAAAGGTCATAGTTTGAATGTATGAAGAGGAAGGATTAAAGAAAAATATGAATAATATGGATGAGAGGGCTTGGGAAGTGACTCAGTTATTGTTCGCTGATGATACAGCACTGGTGGCTGTTTCCAGTGTGAAACTGCAGAAGCTGGTGAATGAGTTTGGTAAAGTGTGTGAAAGAAGAAAGCTGAGAATAGATGTGAATAAGAGTAAGGTTATTAGGTACAGTAGGGTTGAGGGACAGGTCAATTGGGAGGTAAGTTTGAATGGAGAGAGACTGGAGGAAGTGAAGTGTTTTAGATATCTAGGAGTGGATTTGGCATCAGATGGAACCATTGAAGTGAAAGTGAGTCACAGGGTGGGGGAGGGGGCGAAAGTTCTGGGAGTGTTGAAAAATGTGTGGAAGATGAGAACATTATCTCAGAAAGCAAAAATGAGTGTTTGAAGGAATAGTGGTTCCAACAATGATATATAGTTGTGAGGCTTAGGCTATAGATAGAGTTGTGCGAAGGAGGGTGGATGTGCTGGAAATGAGATGTTTGAGGACAATATGTGGTGCGAGATGGTTTGATCAAGTAAGTAATGAAAGGGAAAGAGAGATGTGTGGTAATAAAAAGAGTGTCGTTGAGATAGCAGAAGAGGATGTTTTGCAATGGTTTGGTCACATGGAAAGAATGAGTGAGGAAAGATTGACAAAGAGGATATATGTGTCAGAGGTGGAGGGAGCAAGAAGTGGGAGACCAAATTGGAGGTGGAAAGATGGAGTGAAAAAGATGTTGAGCGATCGGGGCCTGAACATGCAGGAGGGTGAAAGGCTTGCAAGGAATAGAGTGATTTGGAACGATGTTGTATACCGGGGTTGACGTGCTGACAATGGATTGAACCAGGGCATGTGAAGCGTCTGGGTTAAACCATGGAAAGTTTTGTGGGGCCTGGATGTAGAAAGGGAGCTGTGGTTTCAGTGGATTACACATGACAGCTAGAGACTGAGTATGAACGAATGTGGCCTTTTTTGTCTTTTCATAGCACTACATCGTGGCGGCGGTGGCCTTGTGTGTGTATGTGCGCTATTTCATGTGTGGTGGGGTAGCGATGGGAATGGATGAAGGCAGCAAGTATGAATATGTACATGTGTATATATGTCTGTGTATGTATGTATGCATTGAAATGTGTATGTATATATGCGTGTGTGGGCATTTATGTATATACATGTGTATGTGGGTGGGTTGGGCCATTCTTTCGTCTGTTTCCTTGCGCTACATCGCTAATGCAGGAGACAGCGACTAAGTATAATAACAATAATAAGAATTTCAAAGATATTCATTAAAGAATTACAAAAGAAAAGAATCACTTTAGAAGTCAGTACTTTCACTGTAATAATGTGAAAAGTTTTGTATATGTTTAGCATAATGCTCTAATAACCACAAAGATAAGGCCTAAGTGTTAACATAATGCACAGTTGGTAACTCCAAAAACAAGTGTCAAAAGAGTTGCCACTGCACATATCTATTTACCAACACCCAGATATTGAATACTGACTACTATCTTATATAATGAATCATTTCTTGTTATAATTGGTGTCATTCTTTGATAAGTTTTTGTAACTGGAAAACTATAAAAGTATGAAAAAATTATCAGCTGCAATATTTAGATCCAGTGCTGTCAAGGTCAGTTTGGTGCTGGCAACACTGCCTTTTTTTTCCTTCCACATCTTGATCAACTTTGATACTGAAGGTGTCAGTGTCCTTAAAATCACTCTCCACATGATCTGAAGATGGATCATTATCATAAAATTCAGGATCATTTGCTTGGTCCTCTAAATCTAGTTGAAAGCCACTCAATTTCCTTTCAAGAAAGCTAACACAAGTGAACTCTTATTGGCATGGAGGATGACTGACTACAGGGGAAATTGTCATGCACTACCCTGTAGTCACCATCCAGGTTTGGTGCACAGCCTTGAGATTGAGGCATAGCATTAATTGTGCAAATGTCCATGTAGAGGGCATTGCCCAGCTCATATGAAAAGCTGTCTGAAGGCATTAAGAGGTTAGGCAAAAAAAAAAAAGAAAAGGTTAGGCAAAGAAGAAAAAAAAAAAAAAGGTTAGGCAAGGGGCAAAGATGGTGTGCACAGTAGATATGGACATACAGAGGTCCCTTATCTACCATGGGTTTGCCAACCTTGATTTTAAGTATCCATTCTTAGAATAATCTCTACATATTTACCAACCATGGCATCAAGTTCTGAGTATCCACATTTTTTCACAGCTTCACTAAAAGTTTATCCATGCTCTGGGTATGTATTATGTGGCTGCAGGCTTCTAGTGACCCAGCTCAGTGGACCACCATTTTTAGTAGCAAAAGGAGGATCATAACCAGTTGATGATACTAGTGCAAGCATTGAGGTTGCCCTTTATGGAGCACAGCTGCTTTGTAGGAGTATGTCGGTGCAGCATTGTTGGTGACATACTGCCATCATGATATTACTTTAGTTTTTTTTACACCATTTCTTTGCACTTTTATAGAAAGAGAATGGTTTGTTTTAGATAACACATGTTCACAATAGAACGAGGTATGCATTTCAAGGGTTGCTTCCCCAATCCTTTTATTTTCCACAGGCCCTGTAACTTACCAACCATGGTTTTGCCAATGCTATATTTGTCAGTCTCTTCTCTTTGAGAGTAACTGTAGGACACTTTTACATATAAGTAGTGTTTGGAAGAGGATGATATTTCAGAAACTTAAATGTCAAGAGTGTGTGTGTGACAACCAAGAACAGAAGGCTAAGGGAATTCTGAAGTTCCATTCCTTTACAGGCTGTGATTCAGTTTTAGCATTCCATGGTGTGGGTAAAAGTTTTGCTTAGGAAGTCTGATGTGACAGAGGCATTTGCATACATCATGAGATTCCATTTACTGATATAACTGCTGCTTGTCCAGAGTTCAAGTTCTTGGAGAAGTTTGTCATCATAATGTATAACAACTCAAGTGCATCAGTGTTTGAGCCAAGAGCAGAGTTTTTCAACTATTGTTTTGACTTTTTCACTAATACAGGATGCATTGGTGCAACATATCAGGCATAGCATTTATCAAACAAGTGTATGGTCCTTGAGTTAAATGACACGGTCAGAATTACCATCCCCAAAAGATTGGATGGCTGTTTGAGGGTGGTAGATGGCTTCCCCTATAGTCAACAATTCTTGAAGCTTCAGAGGCATGCTGGAAGTTCAAATGTTGCTGTTATAAAGGTGGTTTGCCATGACAGTGCATTGCTCTTGCAATGAAGCTAGCCTGCCATGCTCAGAATTTTGCATGTGTTTGTGCTCAAAGACATGACATGGAACCTTAAAACTGAAGCTCATGAGGACTTATAGGTTAAACTGTCACTAGTGTATGGGTCAGTTGTATATGTTTGCTGACCCAAGGTTGAACAGTGTTGATGTTGATTATTTATGAATTAAACAGTCATTGTATTCACTGTCCTAGAGTTGCCCACTGTCATCTTCATTAACCCAAGATTGAAAAGTAGCTCAGCCTTCATCTGAAATCAGAACCATTAGTGAGTTGTTATATTTGTTTATCATGCCTATTTGTAACAATTTTGTTCCAACAGAATTATTATGATAAAAGATCAAAGGAGATTGTGTGAAATCCCCTTCCTTTAGATTTGGTAAAGCTTTTAGAGTCAGTATGTTTTTTTCAAGAGAATAAGACATGAGTGCAATTAGGAAGAGGAGGGTGAATGGTTGTAGGTGAAGGTGAGTCTGCAGTACGTGCATATGATGTCACAATTGCTGTTCAGTATGTCTATGAATGGGATGGTGAAGGGGAGTGAATGCAAAGGTTTTGGGGAGAGGGGTAGATCTGTAGTGTGGCAGACATGGGGTACTTTGGATGTGTCAATAATTTTTGCTGGTTTCACTTTACTGAATGCAAATTCAAGTAAAAGACTCCAGTAAAAGGTTTCTGAGTTTGAAAGCATTTTTGAAGGGAGAAAGTTGAGAATACATATAAATGATTGCAAGATTATTGGGCTTAGCACTGGAGAGGGGCAGGTTAGTTGGAGTTTGAGTTTGAATGGAGAAAACTTTGAGGAATTAAAGGTTTTGAGTAGCTGAAGAGTCATAAGGTGGGTGATGAGACAAACACCGTGGGAGCATTGAGGAATAGATGAAAAGGGAGGTAACTATCTGGTTGGATGGAGATGGGCATGTTTGAAGGTATAGGTATATTTGAAGGTGTATGATATTTCCTGTGTGGTGGTGTAGTGACAGGAATGGATGAAGGCAAGCAACTATGAATATGTACATGTGTATATATGTATATGTGTGGGTATGTGTATGTGTGTATATGTGCATGTATGGGCATTTATGTATATATGTGTGTATGAGTGGATGGGCCATTTTTCATCTGTTTCCTGGCACTACCTTGCTGATGTAGGAAACAGTGATTAAGTATAATGATATATAAAATAAATGATATGGGTATATTTGAAGGTTCTGATCTTGATGGTCTTGTATGGGCGCAAGGCATAGGCTGTAGAGGAGAATGTACAGAAGAGGATGAATATCTTGGAGACAAAATGTTTAAGATGATATGTGTGAGGAGGGATGTTTGATAAAGTAAGAGGTACTAGGGTAAGAGAAAGGAGAGATGTTAAGAAGAGTATGGTTGAAAGAGCTGCAGAGGGTGTTCTGAAAAGATATCGACATATGGAGACTGAGTGAGGAGAGCTTGACGAAGAGGATATACATGCCAGAAGTGGAGAAAACAAGATAAGACAATTGGAGATGGAGGGTTGGTGTGAAAAAAGATTTTGAGTGCTTTGGAGATTAAACATGCAGGAAGGTGTAAGATGTTCACATGATAGAGTGAATTGGAGCCATGTGGTATAGAATGGGCAATATGCTGCCTTGATGCTTTCAGTGGACTGAACTAAGGCATATGAAGAGGCTGGAGGATAATATGTGGTGCCTGGTTGTAAATCAGCAGCTGCATTTTCAATGTGTTATACATGAGAGTTAGAAAATGGATGTGAACAAAGAACCATTTTTTTTAACTGTTCCTGGCATTACCTCGCTAACATGAGAAACAGCAAGCAAGTGTGAAAAAAGATGATCTTTTTACATAATGCTTTTAGCAAAGTAAATAAATTGCACCTGGTTCTGGTTCCTGTCTTATTCAGTATTGAATTTTACATAATGGGTCTATGTTTGATGCTTTTGTCAGTTAAGTAACTGCATTTCCCCTAAGGCACCCCCCCCCCCCGTATTATCAAGTAGGAAATAAGCTTCAGGATTTTGTGTGTGAAAGGGATGTGAGGGTTTGCGTCATCATGCAAATATCAATATAGCTTGCATGTATATGGATAATGAAATATTCAGCAAACTATTCATATCTTATACAAGGCCTGAACTAGAATATGCTTTTCAAGTTTGGTCACCGTACCTAAAGAAACACATAGAGCTGATAGAAAAGGTTTACAGGGTGGCAACAAAGATGGTACCGGAATTAAGAAAGCTGATTAATAAGGAAAGACCAGAAGCCTTAAATTTGCCCTACATTGAAAAGGATAGGGTAGGGTGAGGGTTGACCTGATCACAACCTCTAAGTTTTTAAATCTGATTGATGATATAGGCAGAGAACAGTCCATTGAAAGATTTAACAGTAGGACAGCTACAGGAGATACCTTGAGCAAAAATTCTTTTTATATAGGATATAAAGAGGTACTTATATTGCATAAGAATGGTGGATGATTGGACAATACACAGAAGTTTAAAAGGTTGTACGATAGTGAAGGTTGTTGGAGAGATAGAGCCTCTTGAGTATAAAACTTCCTCCCTGTACAATACAAACAGGTGATGGATAGGTAATTACTCACATCCCAGCCTAAGTCCGGTACCCATTTATTGACCAGCCCCAAGGTAAGGAGGAACGGTTGGGATTACTTTGAACCAACTGCTGTGGCCAGGATTTGAACCCATGAGGACCCACACTGACTTACTGATAGTATTGCTAACCACTACACCATGGAGGCCTGTCATGACTAAGAAGTGTGAAGATAAAGAAACTGCATTTTGTTATTTACAAAGAAAATGAAAACATAGACTGTGCCCTCTGGAACAGTATCAACAGAATCACTGAAGCCTGCAAAGGAAATGGCTCCCAAGAACTGGCAAACTTAAATTCTTTAAAAGGGGACAAGGGGGTGACTGTTGTTGATTGGTTGGTAAGGATATTCAGTGTATGTGTGAATCATGGTGAAGTGCCTGTGGATTGGTGGAATGCATGTATAGTGCCTTTGTACAAAGGCAAAGGGGATAAAGGTGAGTGTTCAAATTACAGAGCCATAAGTTTGTTGAGTATACCTGGAAAAATGCATGGGAGGGTATTGGTTGAAAAGGTGAACACATGTACAGAGCATCAGATTGGGGAGGAGCAGTGGCTTTAGATGTGGTAGAAGATGTGTGGATCAGGTGTTTACTTTTAGGAATATGTGTGAGAAATACTTAGAGAAACAGATCAATTTGTATATGGCATTTATAGATCTGGAGAAGGCATATGATAAGATTCATCAAGATGCTTGTGGAAGGTTTTAAGAATATATGATGTGGGAGGTAAGCTGTTAGAAGCAATGAGAAATTTTTATCAAAGGCATAAGGCATGTGTACAAGTAGGAAGAGAGAAGTGATTAGTTTCTAGTGAAGGTCGATCTGCAGCAGGAGTGTGTTGTCACCATGGTTGTTTAATTTGTTTATGGATGGGGTGGTGAGGGAGGTAAATGCAAGAGTTTTAGAGAGAGGGGAGAGTATGTAGACTATTGGGATAAGAGGGCCTGGGAAGTGAGTCAATTGTTGTTTGCCGATGATACAGTACTATTGGCAGATTCTAGTGAGAAACTGCAGAAACTGTTGAATGAGTTTGGGCAAGTGTGTGAGAAGAGAATGTTAAGAGCAAATGTGAATAAGAGCAAAGTTATTAGGTTCAGCAGGGTTGAGGGACAAGTTAGTTGGGATGTAAGTTCAAATGGAGAAAAACTGGAAGTGAAGTGTTTTAGATATCTGGGAGTGGACTTAGCAGCGAGTGGAACCATGGAAGTGTAAGTGGGTCACAGGGTGGGGAAGGGTTCAGAGGAATATTCACTAAACTTATACCTCTGTAATTTACCACTCACCTTTATCCCCTTTGCTTTGTACATTCTCTCTTCTTTTCTGAAAACCTCTATAAATCTTCACCTTCACCTCCACAAGATAATGATCAGACATCCCTCGAGTTGCCCCTCTCAGCACAGTAACATCCAAAAGCCTTTCTTTCATGCATGTATCAATTAACACATAATCCAGTAATGCTCTCTGGCCATCTCTCCTACTGACATACATATACTTATGTATATCTCTCTATCAAAACCAACCTTCAGGTACTTCACCATGAACCATACATACATTGAATATCCTTACCAACAAGGTAACAACACAGTCACCCCCTTTTTTAATAAATTCCTCTGCAATACCATCCAAACCCACCGCCTTGCTGGCTTTCGTCTTCCACAAAGCTTTCACTACCTTTTCTCTGTTTACCAAACCATTCTCCCTGACCCTCTCACTTTGCACACCACCTCGACCTAAACACCCTATATCTGCCACTATATCATCAAACACATTCAACAAACCTTCAAAATATTCACTCCATCTCCTTCTCACTCCACCACTACTTGGTATTACCTCCACATTAGCCCCTTCACCGATGTTCCCATTTGTTCTTTGTCTTATGTACTTTATTTACCTCCTTCCAAAACATCTTTTTATTCTCCCTAAACTTTAATGATACTCTCTTACCCCAACTCTCATTTGCCCTCTTTTCCACTTCTTGCACCTCTCTCTTGATCTTCTGCCTCTTTCTTTTAACCATCTCCCAGTCATCCGCACTACTTCCCTGCAAAAATCGTCTAAACACCTCTCTCTTCTCTTTTGCTAACAATCTTACTTCTTCATCCCACCACTCTCTACCCTTTCTAATCTGCCCACCTCCCATGCTTCTCATGCCACAAGCATCTTTTGCGCAAGCCATCACTGCTTCCCT